>CAJUYG010002904.1:1499-23483 GCA_910591675.1 Galerucella calmariensis
CTTAAAATACAACGACTATATATACCGTTTTAGACATGAAATATATATTTTCAAGGGAACATGGCTTCAAGTTAAATATCTATTTTCAGCCAAGAATATTGGAAATCCCTTGATTTCAGAATGCCATGAAAAGATACGTCATACCCTTTATGCTTATGCACACATAAAAACGTTTTTCTATGGTATATATAATATATTGAATTTTCACTAGTAATACCACTGTTGGTCAAATTATTTGCGGAAATTTTTTTCGAGCTCATGAATATTTTGAAAATTATCCCGAGTCGAAGACGACTAACAACAGCAATTTTCGTCTTTATCAAGTTCTTGCAAAACAGATTTTGTCAACTTGATTATTCAGTTACCATGGCAACTCAGTGGAACTCTAAACTAGAAATTATTTCTGTCAAAAATTTGTGAAAACAGCACGACGTAGAAAAATGTCTCGCTTCGGTCAAAAAAGTGAAGAAAATATTCGCCAGAATATTAAGCAGTTGACACCAGCGAATACTAGAAAATCGAAGGCAAGTGTATGGAAGCAGTTTATAAACTTTTGCACAGAAAAAGCGTATGATTTCGACAGAGCGGATATACCTGTGGAAGAAATGGCGCTCATTCTTGAATGCCTTCAACATGCGAAAAAAGAACTCCGAAGACTACAAGTAAAGTGTTATCAAAGTTCTATGGAATTCTACAGCTAAGCAGTTGCAGGAATATTTTTTCGAAAGGTATAATCGCAAATTTAATCCATTCTCTGACATAGAATTTGTCAACGCAAGAGCTGCAAAAAATGCTAAGCGTCGGAAGCTACAAATAGATCCAACCAAGAGAAAAGCAAGTTCATCCGCACTATCAGCAGACGAATTGATAAAGATTATTGAGCTTTGGGACGAAAACAGTCCGGAAGGATTGCAAAGAAAGTTTTTTAACATTGCTGCTCATGAATTGGACTGGAGAGGAAATGAAGGAGCGGCAGCAACAATAGAATATTTTGTAGAGGAATTGACAATCAAGGGAAACCAACAGGACGCATTGTGTATAACCCGGTTTTCTCCAAGACAACTCAGGGCGGTTCAAAACGAATGGCCCACAGTAAGTGGCTTGTACCGAATACAGTCAATGAAGAATTATGCCCAGTGGGACTGTTCAAAAAACTAATAAGCAAGCGAGACTAGCTCATCAAAACGAATCGTTTATTCTTAACTCCAAATCCACACTGGCACCACCCCAATTCCAAAGATTGGTACAAGAACAGCCCGGTTGGACAGAATACAATATCTTCCTGGTGCAAATTGGCGGCATCAGTGATTGGAATCGATGTCAACAAGATCAAGATAACAAATCATTCTGCGAGGGCCACTGCTGTTTCAACTCTAGGCCAAAACGGGAATTGGAGAATAGCAATTAATTAAAATAACAGGACATGGTAGCAGTCACTCCATAAAACCATATCTGCAAATTGACTCGGGTCATCATCAGGGTATAATTGACGCAATGAGGTCTGCTTTAACTTCTGCGAAGACAGTCCAAGAATCTCTAGATCAAGAGCAAGCAACTTCGAATCAACCTGCCATAGTAAACAATAATTGCGTTTTTAATATAAACATCAATCATAATGGTCCATGAATTTAGAAAACATTTAAGCTTTTTGTTGAAATTAATCAAAATTATTATGTGAACAAATGAAAATTAGATTGTCAAAAAAAGTATTCTGTCATTATAAACGTCGAAAAAATTTCCAGTATAATTCGCTGTTGGGTACCCACCAGGAAAAAATTTCCGATAAAATTCATCTGTTGCTATGGTGATCTGACAGAAATACACGTTCTGATTGGTTAAAAAGCACAAGTGTGGAGTTTTCATTGGAAAATCACAAAATCAGCAGCCCAAGTGGAAGCATAGTAGATACTAAAACACAGTTAAAACACATAGTTTAGTTAGTGGGCATAAAAGAAAGTTATAATATAACAAAACCTTGATAAATATAGGACTTCTTCCATTGTATATAATTTTAAGAAACAATATTATTGAGCCCCGATAAAAAGTTCAGCTTAATTTTCTCTGAGATCCGTGAAATAGTCCATCGAATAGTTTGCAGGCAACATTTTGACGTTTTGCAATGGTTATATAACGTTGTGCTCACCAATGCAACGCTGGAACCCAACTGTGAAGTGACCACATCAATACCTAATTTGCACCTAAATGGGAAATAAAAATTCGAGTCGCTACGACGTCTGCACTGACTTCGTATGTTCTATGTACTTTTTACAGAACAAAGTAAAAAAATTTCTCGAGCTTCCATGAAGATATCTTGTTAAGTATGTACGTATACAGGGAAGGCCCCTTGGAGCAGGAAATTTTCACGGAATTTTTTCCAGTTTGCGATGAAGGAGGAAGTTTGAGAGAATTTTATTCATTAACAATTGCCCAGCTCGTTGGAAAATTGTTGAATAATGAATTCTTTGGAGTGTTCGATTGAAAAATGCCGAAAATGACGGGCAGATACATATTTTCAACTTTGAATTCAAATCATAAATAATGGAGATGGAGTTCTCGGAGTCAGGACCATTATTGGAAACTTGTTCTTTCCCAATTTTAACGTTATTACACCGAGAAAAAGATTTATTTGTGAAAATCTTATTATGTCAAGTACCTAAATATGATTTTCCATATGGCCTAACTAATATTCAATTTGTCGTTAAGAAAGGATTTGTTTCAAGGTCGGAAAGTAATATTGTTGGTGTTTAAAAAGTTATTTATGTTAATTTTTATATATCACGGCAGATCAAGTTTGTAGTTCGAGATGTCACTTTGACAGTCACAATTTGTGAAATGATCTAACGAGTATGAAATAAATTCTCATCAAGTCAATGTGTACAGTCCACTCATTTAATATCATTCAATTAACTATATACATAATTTTGGTCCAAATCGAGCCGGATCCAAGAAAAAACAGTATCCAATTCAAGTCAAACACAATTTGAGCAAAAGACAAGATCGTCAGTGAAGCCAAGAGTAACTGCCGTATCGTAAAGAAACCCAATTCAAGGTAGTCGTAGAATTGCTATTTACAATCCAAAGATTACACTGGCCGACAGAATTGGCCCCAAGTTCACGTGTTCTCTTCACAATTAGAAGAGACATTGAGGTTAGATCGTTTCAAACTATTTTTTTCTCCTATCTGTCAATCACAAAATCTATTATTCATAGCAATTGCAAATAGTGAGTCAATTTAGTGAAACTTTTGATATTATTTACTATTCAAGAGTAGTCCAATCAATTTATGCTATTTTACAAAACACATAAGGTTACAATTATGAAAATTTAACTGCAATCCATGCATGTTTCCAATTTTTAACGATTTAACGATATCTATTTTATTTATAATTAACAATAATTGATTATAATGACTTTAAAACATTCAATACCGCCAATTATTAGTAATAAAATTAACAATAATAGTAACAATGATTCATTTCAAACAAGCTTCCTTCCAAAAATAAAATTGCCGACATTCAAAGGTGACTATGAGAGTTGGCTTAATTTCAAAACCAATTATTTATCTATTGTTCACAATAATACTGCAATAAACAAGGCAAATAAGTACAATTTCTTACGCACTTCCTTAGATGGTTATGCAAAACAAATAATAGGTGGAATTGATTTTGTGGAGGATCAGTATGATATAGCATGGGAAACCTTGTGTAAAAGGTTCGATAAAAAACGTATTTTGGCAAATAATCATATAAAGGCTATTTTTCATACAGAATCTATAAAAAAAAATCAGCTCAAGCATACAGAAAATTGATTGATAAAACCTCAACACATTTAGCGGCTTTGAAAAACTTGAATTTATCTGCTTCAGAAAGCTCAGATATGTATTCAATCTATTCAATTACATCTAAATTAGATTTTAGCTTGCAAAAGAAATGGGAGGAATTTGAACCTCTTTTCGAATTACCCACATTAAAGGAGCTACTTGAGTTTTTGAATAAAAAAGCTGATGCACTGGAGAATTGGCAGCAGAATCAATCACAACCATGTGGATCACGTGATTATGGGTTCTCCAACACTCACAACAATCAAAAACGATTTAACAATTATAAAAGCCCTATTAAGTTCAATCTTGCAATTAATTCGTTAAAATGTAACTTTTGTCAAGGTGAACATACAATTTATTCATGTGACAAGTTTTTGAAATTATCGGTTGTAGAGATTTTGGAAAAGGTTAAAACTTTAAAGCTATGCATGAATTGCTTAAGAACAAATCATAATAGTGAACAGTGTCGCTTGGGTCACTGCAAAAAATGTTCACAGAAACACAGTACACTGTTACACAAAGACAATCCTGCCAATATCAATACACAAGCTGATTCTGAAACAAATTTATTAGTCAAAAATTTTAATGCTACACAAGTCTTACTATCTACTGTAACATTTCAAGTTAAAGACAGCCAGAACAATTTTCATACTGCCAGAGCAATTTTAGATAATGGCGCTCAATCAAATCTAGTAGCTCAAGAATTTTGTACAAAATTGAATATTCCATTAACCAATACCTATACCCCTATTATTGGTATAAATCAAACAAAAAGTATGATTACTAAAAGATGTTCTATAACGATATTTTCAAAAAGTATTGACTATTCCACAACATTAAATTGTTGGGTAGTTCCCAATATAAGTAATAAAGTACCGTCTCAACTTGTACATTATTCCTCATGGAATATTCCAGAGGATATTAAATTATCGGATACCCAGTTTTATGAGCCCACTAGTATTGACATGCTCATAGGTGCGGGGGAATTTTGGAATCTATTATCTTAAGGTCAAATAAGGTTAGGTAAAAATCTACCAATTATCCAAAACACCAAGCTAGGATGGATTATTTCTGGACTAGCACCAATCCATAAAGCGAATTATAACAATTCTATTTTCCATTTTTCTATCGATCATCACAGAGAAGACGAACAATTAAAAAAGTTTTGGGAGCTAGAGGAAATCCCTAATGTTAATTTTAAATCACAAGATGACACTGAATGCGAACAATTATTTTTAAAGGACACAAGTAGAGCTTCCAATGGTCAGTTTATTGTAAAACTACCTTTTAAATATTCTCCAACACTTCTTAGTAATTCATTTGATACAGCAATCAAGCGATTTTATTCATTAGAGATAAAACTCAGTCAAAAACCAGAATTGGAAGTGTTGTATCAACAATTTATTGATGAATATCGAGAACTGAATCATTTGCATGAAATTGGAAAAAGTAAGTTTAAAGATAACGTTAATTATTACTTGCCCCATCATAGTATCTATAAAGAATCGAGTATTAACACACAATTGAGAGTAGTGTTCGATGGAAGCTGCAAAACCACCACAGGGTGGTCTCTTAATGACCTGCGATATACAGGTCCAAAAATTCAAAATAACATTTTTCATATATTATTAAGATTTAGACAATACATTTATGTAGTGTCTGCAGACGTAAGCAAAATGTACAGACAAATTTTAATACATAAAAGGATCATCATCCA
The DNA here is from genome assembly GCA_910591675.1 of Galerucella calmariensis. NCBI lineage: Eukaryota > Metazoa > Arthropoda > Insecta > Coleoptera > Chrysomelidae > Galerucella > Galerucella calmariensis. Next base: position 7,037 of record CAJUYG010002904.1, read on the forward strand.
TTTCACCGAATCATATGGCGCGATAACCCTCAAACGGATTTATCTATTTTCCAACTGAATACTGTCACTTATGGCACCACTGCAGCACCATATCTTGCAATCCGTTGCCTTTATCAATTAGCAGATGATGATTCTCAACAATATCCCTTAGCATCACAGACAATTACCAATGATTTTTATGTTGATGACCTAATAACTGGGTCTAATAATTTGCAATCTTTAGAAAATCTATGCCATGAAATTTCATCCATACTCAAGTCTGGCCATTTTCAACTTAGAAAATGGATTTCAAATTCCCCAGAGCTTCTTACTAAAATTACTGATGAACACATTGCCAATTACGTTCTCCATCTAGGAGAGAACGAGTCAACCAAAACATTAGGAATCCAATGGGTAAGTCAGTCTGACATGTTATCATGTACCATTGCACCAGTCGAACTTCACAATGTAACCAAAAGATCAATTCTTGGATACATTTCTAGAATATATGACCCATTAGGCCTACTTAGTGCAACCATTATACTATGTAAGATTATTATACAAAAATTATGGGCTAGAAACATAGGATGGGACGATCTTATTCCCAACGACCTCTATCTATATTGGAAAGAATATTCTACTCAGTTACACAATCTTAATGATCTAAAAGTTCCTAGTCAACACAATCCAGCGGATTTAGCTTCCTGAGGTATTCTACCCGCAGCTCTTCTCAATTCACAAATGTGGTGGAAGGGACCCGAATTTTTATGCCAGACCGTTGAGTCTTGGTCAATAAGTTCGCCTCCTTCAAATACTGACCTACCTGAAATCAGGAGCAAATCTCAAATATTGCTATGCAAAAATAAACCTATTCACTTATCACATCCATTATTTGCAAAATACTCTAGTTTAAATAAATTAGTTAGAGTAATTGCTTATGTACTTAGGCTTGCTGAAAATTTGAAACAAAAACTGCAAGGCAAACTTATTAATACACAGAATCTTAATGCATATGAACTCAATATCTCTCAAGCAAAACTCATTAAACTTGCACAATCTGAATGCTTTGAAATGGAAATAAAAATGCTCCAGACCACTGGACATCTACCGAAAAACCATAAACTATCATCCTTGCATCCATTTCTAGATAAAGACAATGTTTTAAGAGTAGGTGGTAGATTGCGCTTTACTTCCCTCAATTATATTGTCAAACATCCTATTTTGTTAGATTCAAAACATACAATGTAAAAGCTAATTTTTGTTCAAAAACATGAAGCTCTTCTTCGTGCTGGTAACCAATGTTTATTGTCAGCTGTGCGTCAAATTTATTGGATTATTGGAGCAAAAACTTTGGCAAAACAGGTCATACGAGAATGTTTACCTTGTTTCAAAGCAAGGCCCAATGTTTGCGTGGCACCAATGGCAAATCTCCCCGATGCTAGAGTTTCTCCTTCATATCCATTCCAACATACTGGAATCGATTACGCTGGTCCATTCAGTATCGCTGATAGAAAAGGTAGAGGCAGACAAGTTACTAAGGCCTATGTTTGTATTCAGTCTGCTTTTCCACAAAATCATTGCATCTAGAGTTAATCAGTAATTTAACAAGTGAACAGTTTATTGCAGGTTTACGTCGATTTACCTCTCGGAAAGGCATGCCATCTCACATATATTCAGAAAACGGTACAACCTTCATAGGAGCCTATAACGAGCTTAAAGAATTAGGTCAATTTTTATACCGTAATCAAAAAACCGTTAGTGACTTTGCTTCAACAACCGGTTTTATATGGCACTTTATACCTCCCTACAGTCCAAATTTCGGTGGCTTATGGGAGGCATCAGTCAAAAGCATGAAATATCATTTCAAAAGAGTTTTAAAAGATGCTATTATCACGTATGAAGAGTTTAATACTCTCCTAATTCAGATTGAAGGAATACTAAATTCAAGGCCACTATTTGCAATGTCTAGTGATCCATCTGACCTTACTCCGCTATCTCCTTCCCATTTTTTACTCGGGCGATCAATTGCTGCACCTCCCGATCTAGATGTCCAGGATACTCCTCCAAATCGACTATCTAGACTACAATTTGTTCAGCAATTACAGCAACAATTCTGGAACAGATTCTCCAAGGAATACGTTACTCAGCTACAGCATCGATACAAGTGGAAGGAGAATCCTACACCTATTAAAGTGGGTGATTTAATTATTATCAAGAACTCTCACGTGCCGTCATTTAGGTGGCACATTGGAAGAGTGATTAAGTTATTTACTGGTAAAGACAATATTTCTAGGGTGGCAGAAGTGAAAACTAATCAAGGAACAGTTAAGCGTTCTGTGCGAGATTTATGTCCACTTCCAATTTCTGAACAGTAAACATTAATAGTATTCAGGAACTAGATTTATAATCCTGTTCAATATAATGTTAAGACTTATAATAATTTTGAAGGTGCCCTTCAAGGTGGGGGCTATGTTTAAAAAGTTATTTATGTTAATTTTTATATATCACGGCAGATCAAGTTTGTAGTTCGAGATGTCACTTTGACAGTCACAATTTGTGAAATGATCTAACGAGTATGAAATAAATTCTCATCAAGTCAATGTGTACAGTCCTCTCATTCAATATAATTCAATTAACTATATACAATTGGTGAATAAAAAAATATTCATTGTCATCAATATAATGAGTTATTTATCGAAAATTACATTTATTCTTGTGAAAATGTATCATATTTGTCTCAAACAACATGATCTAAAACATAACCAACAATGGTATCCACAAGATAGCCTTGTTTATCCTTAAGTGTGCACATTAATGCTGTTCTCATATTAGTTTTTTGGAGTTCCTGGAGTAGATCTGACAGGTTTAATTGAGAAATGTGTATGTTTGAGGTACATTTCGCTTGCTTGTTACTTCTACCTACTTGAATATGATTGTCATTTATTCCCTTACCTTCGAAGATATCTCACGATTCTTGTAATCGCCATGAGTTTAACAATTCATTTATTTTATTATTTAACTTATTTTTGTCCAGAGCACTTTAACCATATGCATACTTCACAAAAACAAAATAATTAAAATTGCAAATACTGATCTAATTTCACATGCAGACTGACGCCAAACGTACACAGGTGGTGACTGTTACTGAATAATAGGGAAGGGTGGGGTGGGAATTCTTTGTTTCAAATGCCACATACTTTGTAGGCAAATGTGATTTCTTACGGGTGAAGAAATATGTCATTTGTAGCAAATACGTTTTTTTTTCTCGTAACAATAGATGTACAGTTATACTGAAATATTTATTTTTTCGTTATAAAGTAGATCTGATTTGAGGCTAATAATCTATAGGCTTATTAAAAAAATTTAAATTTCTGTCAAAACTTTCAAATGATTTACTATGAATATTCAATTTGTTGTTTTAAAGTGATGGAATATTATTGAAGATGTTACGTTTTTTTCTGGGTAATGAAAACAATTTCTACCCAAATAGCATTGTTATATTTTATAACAAAATATTATATCGTGCTTCGTAGACATTCATAGTTTCCGAAGAACAATTGTATGAGGTGTGCATAAAGGAGAACAAATTTTTTTACATTAAAGAAATTACACTCGAATATATAATTCTTTTATATCAAAATTTCCCAATATTTTCACGTTAATATGGCTTCTTAATAATAAATAAGCAATGTATGTTTCAAACAAAGGGGAGTCAAACAAATCAGTTTATTTGTCAATAAATAACTCTTCTCTTGGTGTAGGTACTTTTTGTGATATTTGATAAAAACGGAATACATTTTTCCATTGTTATTTGTTTATAAGTTTTGAAATTTTGATGTACTGATAAACGCTCTTACATATCTCTAGATATATTTGCGCATTAATTTCACTGTTATTCTCTGGAGCAGTAAATGTAGTTCCCATCATTTTAAACTTGTTGATTGTCCAATAGCTTAAAAAAAATGTTAATGAAAACAACCAAATAATAATATAAAATTGAATTACGATTCAATTCGCTCAATCAATTGTTCATAGTAATTGGAAAAAAATAATACAAATGTATATACCTACCAGTAATTCAAAATCCACCTGGCATTTTTCAATTTTGTTAGTTTTACATCAAAGGAAAAACATCACTTATATATGTTCGGAAATCGATTGAGTCAAAGATCGGAAATGGCAAGGAAATTGTCTTTGAATTTAAAATACGTTTGATAAGAGTGCAAAATGGATTTCTTTCGTAAACCTGTCATATTCAGTAGCTTTTTACCGATATTTCTAATATAAACAGGCATGGATATAAAATAAATAGCCAAAATAAGAATGGAATATTTTTTGGAACGCATATAAATAAATAAAATTTCCTGTAAAATATACAGTTTGTTACATAACGGATGAATGCAGAGTGAACTGGAAATGGATGAGAACACAAAGGAAATAATGATACATATGAAAACTTGGGACTAAGTAAGTCAATACAAGTTCCCCATATTCTTGTTTAACCTAATATTATACGGTGGAAAAACTCGACAGTGAATAAGTGGATCCAACGCATTTGTCAGGATTCATCTAAGGGGTAGTGAGGGGACTATGCTTCTTTCCTCTTTCATACTTTTGACTTAAGCAATCCAGCATTTGGTTATTCAGTAGGGCTGCACTGAGAGTTTTGACAGGTGTCCTAAAAGGACTAAATGGGTACCCCAAAAATCTGGAGCTGGAGGAATAGGAAGAATGTAGATTTTTGTGGAATGGGAGAAGAAACTTCCATCCATATATATACACGGAACGCATAGCAATATAGAATCCCATTCCACAAATCATGTACGCATACATCTCGTGATGAAGTTTGTTCAACCATCCTTTGCCGTTACGTCATACATTGTCCAGCTTGCTCTCTCATTCATGAAATGGATGAGACGGAATTATTACGTCATAACGTATTTCTCATCTAAGGTCGACATAAATTTTATCTGTTACTTTTGACAGTTCAGTTGTCATATTTTGGCTGCTATTGATTATGATTTTGAGGTAAAGTGTGAAATAATATTCAACTAATATAAGACTTACGTGAAACAGCAGAATACGTCACCGACAATGACGTAACGGTAAAAGAAGGGTTGAACAAACTCTAGCACAGTATATTGTTTTCCATTCAAATCTTCCATGTTTATATTTGTTAGTGACTCAACCCACCCGATAGATACTATCTTTATTATTCCCTAGATATCTCAAGTACGTAACGTGAAAATGTCACCAATCACAAAAGGTCGACAAATACGGAATCTTTTCAGAAATGTTACACCTACTGGCGACTATCGATGCGATACTTTTATGGATAAAACGATCCATCGTGATCTGGAAAAACGAATCTCTGGAGAAATCGATGTCTATTGCAAGTGACACTATTTTCAGACTTTGAACTATTTGTGTGTGACACTTTAAGCAGGCACAGAAAAATGGAAATATCAGCGGTAATATTGACTTATGATATTTTTTCCACCGGATTCGCTTCAATGGGCTCATTTACTAAAATTTTTAAATCATTTTTAATTGTCGTGAAACAAAGTACTTAGGATAAAAATATGATTCTGAAAATTTTATGTCTCCTGATATAACCAATTAAACAAGCATACCGTAGCGGGGCGAAGACTATGACTGTGACGTCACCGCATATGAAAGTTAATATGCACAAACATTACGCTTCTGACTGTAACGTGCCTCGCGTAGAATTTATTTATTTTGAATTACTTACAAAATTTTGTGTGGACCTCATTTTGAATAAGCAGACCAATCTTCCAGAAGTGGACTTGCTAATTATTATGGAGTTTATAAATCAAAAACACGAGTTTATTAAATTATAATTTTATACTATGTGACTTATCGTTTTTGGCTGTTTTCCGGCCAGAATGATTGAAAATGTCAATATTTTCATAAATACATGCTCTCTCAAATGATATACAGAGTGATTCCAGATGTTTTATTTCAATTCTGGTCTGGTGGAGAAAATTACGGAGATAACGCTATAGGTTACTCAGTAAAAAATTGCAATTTTCTTTAGACTGCCCAATTAAGGGAGCTTCTCCAAATGCTACTTATGATGAATGTGTAGTGGAAATTAAATCTCCAATATTGAAAAGAACAAGAAAAACTTATTTTGATGAAGCAGGTAATATTAGTTAAATGTTCACATCAGATTCAAATGCACATGCACCTCACTGGTAAAAAAAGCGATAATTGTTAAAGCTGATCCGGAGTTTGAATCAAATCAAATAATTTCTTTTGAAACATATATAACGCCAGTTTTGTTGATGATCTACTGAAAACTGCCTATTTTTTGGGAAAAAGCAGTATTTAATAAAATTTAATTTGTGAAGAACTGACACAATATTTTATTAAATAATTTCGAACATTAATGACACCACAAACTATAAGAACAATATTGTGTCTACGTATTTAAAAAAAAATTAGATTAATACAAGCGTGTGGTTTTCAATAACCCTCTCAATATGGATTCACAACGTATTTTATAAGGTAAATTTATAACGATTCTGATTGAAGACAAATGAAATCCTAAAAATGAACAAACAAAGTATGTTGACTTATCAGTGAATGCTTTGATTGAGTCTTTTTATGCTTTTCTGCCATTGTTTCCTTTTTTTGCATCCTTTATTAATAGAAATAAATGTTTCAATCGTAGTACTTTTACATTCTGGAACCGCACAATATTTAAAGTTGTTTTTACTCTGGCTCTGGTCCATTGTGTCGAATAGTTTAAATTATTTCTGAACGTTCTTATTTCACGAACACAACACTGTTTAGAGTTCGCAAAAACGTATAATAATAAGCATATAGGTAAGCAAGCAAAATACTGTTACTAGCTAAGTAGTCATCTAACCGAAAACCGATCGGCGCGGTATCCGCTCTCTGGAGAGATTTCATATGCGATGACGTCACGCCTGACATTCGGAGAGGAGCCCTGTTTGATGTTTATAATCTTTTTAGGCGACTTAGGAGTCTCGCTGACGTCTAATTTTTTGCACAGAGCCTCAAAATGATGTGCTCTTCCTAATGGTAAAATAAAATGAAAATATGTAAATGAACCCATTAAGATTATAAAATGTATATTTCCATTAACAAACAAATCGCATCCACCCCTGGGATATTCAGCGACAAATATATACACATACACACTTGTATGTTTCTAAATTCATGCGACAAAATTCAGGAGGTAATTGCTTGTATGGAATTGAGGCTTCCTTTCCTATAACAAAATTTCCTCAGCCTACCCCCTTCTGAGATATCACCCTTAAAAGGTGGTGACTAGAAATGAGTTTCCATTCTTTTCAATTCAGCGAAGCTAGAAACTTAAAATTTCGTAATTCTCTTTTATTTCCAGCATTTATTATGACTCGTATATATATCTATACGGTTCTCCACTCAATTTATTGCAAGAATTATAAATTCTGGTAATCATTTTTTCCCTCTGCAGCTATTAGTTTAGGGAAAAAAATTCATTAATTGAAAATTTTTTTGAATAAAACAAAGATTTTAAGTTAAATTTTATTTCAGAAAACTTCATATAGAAAAAAAGTTTGAATATGAAATGAATTAAGGGCTGCTAATTCCACCCCCTCATAATGTAAGAATAATGGAAGAATACTCTCGGTAAGTCCTTTGCGAATGCACGGAAATTACAGAATTTCAAGTTTCTAGCTTCACTGAAATTTCATAAAAAAAATTGAACCTCAATTTTAGTCACCACCTATTGAGGGTGATATATTATCGGATGAGGGTGGACTGAGAAAATTTTGTTATAGAGTATATATAGGGTGAATTCCTCAGTTTTCGCCGAAAGTGTGCGCACTTAGATCAGCGATTAATGCTGATTTTTTCCACGAAAGTACATGAGATAATCAGATGCTAATTAAACCACTGGTTTAAATAAATTTTGTCTATTTTGGAAATCTTTAACGAAATCTGGGCTGCCATTTTTTCGTTAATTTATGATCAACTAATTTCCGAAATATCGCTATTTTCAGATAACAGGAAATTTTCAACTAAGGAATCGAGCCTGGATCTGTGATGGAAATTTCTCAATATCCTGCAAATTGCATTGTTCAAAAAATATCCGGGGTCTGTTAATTTCACCAGGACCACCCACCCACTGCCGACGTCAAATCTAAACTTCGTCTAGCTCGTTCGACCTCGAAATTACATTCAACTATCACTGGCACAACCGTACCCAGTGTACCCAACTTTCCGTTGTCCAAAAGACCACCCAGGCAAGTTATGAAAAACATGGGATTTATCGATAGATGAACTGTAAAGATGGATATATCATCCACAATGATAATGGTTTCATCAAGATTTCATATTAGCCCTTCCAATATAATCATATACAAGCTGAAGACACTGATTTTATGTTAGTGAGTAACATTTTTATATTTATTTATTACTACTTTCAATCAACGCTTCTTACAAAGTAGCCCAAAGACACTTATTTCCAAGCAGGCTTCAAACGACGTAACTTCAGATACCAGCTGGTGTTTCGGTGATAGTACAAGCTCTCTTTGATTTGTGACTGGCCAGATTATGTAAAAACACCGATATTGATGGAATAATCCAAATAATATAGAAAAACAGCTGAGCGTCTCATGCCAACAAAGATTACTAATGATAATGTTAATTCAACGCTATCGTGGAAATAAACAACTATTACTTATTGGCGAAATCTTATCACCAAAAATATCATTAATAGACATTTAATACAAAGTTCAACATCCAACTTGACGTCATTTCATGATTTTTTTTTTCTAAAAACCTGTATGAATCTAAAGATATTTCATCCAACAATGAATAAATATTCCTGAATCAGGTTAAACCCTCCTTTTAGTACGGTTTGAAGAAATGCGAAAAACACGCTTTCCACTCACGCAGTGACATACATAACCCTACAAGATTTAAGAGTTTCCCACCAAATGGATCGATTCAGTTTAACAGAGAAAAACTCCAAGAAATAAGAAGCAAATCTGTGTTTGGCATATTGCTATCGACATTTTTACAGCTTTGAACGGGGAAAAAATAATGTTGAAATGACGAAATTGACATATATCCCGTATTTTTCTCGTGCTATCGTTTTTACTGCTTTATATACGGTTTACTGTCTTTGGAAAAATCGAAAATAATAGCTTTTCAGCTTTTATATGGATATGAACGACGTACAACATAATTTTTGTCCTCGCTATCAATTTATCAATTTGAAAGGAAGCTCAATCAATAAAATTGTTTGGTCTGGTAAATATACTGTACAGTGTGTACAAAGTCAGTTGAAATTATTTTTCTACACCCACATGTATATTATCCATTTCCTGCAGTTTAGAGAATGGAAATGTAGGCCATATCGGTTAACTGAACGTATATGATTTCATATACATCCTAGAACGTATATGAAAACCACCAATCAGCATTCGCGTTTAGTACTCGTCATTCATCTTTTTTTCAATTAAAAGAAACGTCAAAATAACTTGTCAAAAAAAGTCTCTCCCAGAAGCACTGGATCCAGAATATTTATTTATAAAAATAAACTTGAATAAAATAAACCTTATAAATTAATAACAAATACTAAAAACAGAATAAAATGGATATTTAAGGGACTACCAATGAAGGTCAGTTTTTATGAAGGTATGTAATACTTCTGAGATGTACTTTTAATAAATCTCGGTAGCCGAGTGGTTAACATACCGGACTTTCATGAAGGTAGACCTAAATTCGATTCCGGGTGAAGAAATTTTTTTTCAATTGGTAATTTTATTTTTAAATAATCATTCTGCTCAATATTGATAACTACAACAGGCAGACGCTTGAAATATTTAGCAGAGTATTCATTATTATAAATAAAGGTACGGTACCCTTTTTGCGGGAGACCGACTGGCAACATCTATTTATAACAGCATCGCATATTTAAAAAAAAGAAACCGTAACATTATACAAATTGTACATTTAAAAACTGTACGTTTATCACAAAAAATTAGTGAAGACATAAAATTGAATTGGTACGATTATGAATAAAATTGTTGATCTTGCCGTTTCAATAAAGAACGAAGTTTTGAGTATGTAGATATATCTACATTGTGTTTAAGTGCAAGGGTTGACTTCAGCATTGAATAATTGGCCCATAATGTTGAAAATTTCATCTTTAAACAAAGGTCTAGGAAGTATGCCATTACAACATTTTCTGAGAAGGAACTCGTATTTTTACTCATGCGATAATCCATAAAACGTCTGTATGCATTTTCGTACTTTTCTCTTGATTTCTTTGGCAATAATTCTAATGAAGCAGTATTCACTGCCTAAAACAACTCTGGAGGAGTCCCAGGAATGGAAATTTCATCATCACTTATCATTTCACTTTCGAGAACACCAGCAATTAAATTTATAAGCGTCAAGTTTGACAATTCAACCTCAATACGTTTCCATAGTAACCCAAGTAATTTTATTAGGAATTTCAAAGCACCATTTATTTGGGAATAAAATTATCGCGTTTTTTTTCAAATCAATCAATATCTGTCGAATTTTAAACGATTTGCGGAAAAATAGTATGTTTACCTCGTAGGAAAAGCCACATTCCTGGACTCTGTGTTGCTAAGTCTCGGCTTGCGCCTCGACTTAGCAATCTTCACAGTCGTCCAGGAATGTTAAGCTTTTCCTACCCGGTAAACAATGTACTATTACTGACATATCTTTTGAATGATATTGACAAAACACTATTCAAAATAACTTATAATGGTCTCCTTTCTGGTCAGTAAATTTTTCATTCTTATGGTCAATATGTTGAAAACGGGGTTCACTGATGTACATAGAGTTTGTTCAACCATCCTTTGCCGTTACGTCATAATCAGTGACGTATACTGCTGTTTTACGTATGTCTTATATTAGTTGAATGTTATTTCACACTTAACCTCAAAATCATAATCATGTGTTAAGAATTGTTTCCAAAATATGACAACTGAACTGTCAAAAGTAACAGATGAAATTTATGTCGCCCTTAGATAAGATGTACGTTACTGACGTCATAATTCCGTCTCATCCATTTCATCAATGAAAGAGCAAACTGGACAATGAATGACGTAACGGCAAAGGATGGTTGAACAAACTCTACTTCCTTACGCCAGACGTTTTCGTCCATTTTTTTTAAATACAGATGAAACTGTTACAGAATAAACCTTCAGGCTGCAGCGTTGAAATTTCTACGTTAAACATCCTATACCTCAAAAATAAATTTTACTCCAATATTACATGAGTTATCGGCCGAGATAGAACAACCGGTTAATTATTTAAGCCATAAATCGTTAACGGTGAGTTTCTCAAAAAGAGTTCACGAAAGACAACAGATGCAAAATTTTATTGTTTACAATCTTGTTTCCAATAACTTTTGCCCTGAAGTGTGAGTTTCCTAAATAGCGGGCAACAATTCACATTTTTAAGGTTCAACAAAGTGCAGCTTATTGATAATTCCAATTCCTCCTTGCACCATGTTTGGCTTGGTAAAGCCCCGCTCACCTACAATCCCGTATGTCTTCACTTGATTGGACAAAGCTGTGAACAAAATTTCCTGCATACAGGATCCACTCAGATAACGGTACAGTGAGTTTCATTAGTTTTTCAAGCCTGGCTTACTAGTGGCCAAGGTGGTGCAATAGGGCAGTAATAATCTTCTAATGTGTATTCCATATTTGGGGTTAACTAGCCAACATACAAATTAGTAGCTGTATCAAATATTTGATTGGAATTAAAATGTGGGATGAACAAAAAAAAATTATGTCTCCGTGCTGGTGACAAGTGACATAAGCATATTGGCTTGTGTCCATTGATGTTATTGAAAAAATTAAAGCTAGAGTGCTCTGATATTTAAGCAAGCTCAATCTGCTTGTAGCCGAGAAATCAAAATTTGTGAAATTTTTAATTTATCAGCTTTGGTCTATTTGCTAAACATATAATATTTCGCAATTCAAGTTGATTCTAGGCTTTGGATGAAATACGATAAGTCAAAAATATGGAACAGCGTGTTACACCTTACAGTCTCATAGCTTCACTTTTTTTGTTATATTTTTCATTTTATTCTATCTTTTGCAATCCTATTCCAGTTCTCTATTCCTCACTGTTTCAAGTCTTCCTTAACAGCAGCCATCCATTCCTTCCTATGTCGTCCCCTTTTTTCACCCACTTCACACCCAAGAAGTATTCGCTTCACACACCTTTCGTCATACATCCTACTCGCAAGGCCTAAACATCGAATCCGTGTGTATTTCTTGGAATACTTCGTCGCCACCTCTTTTATTCTCTCCATTTAATATTCAAGTTTCACTTCCGTATAACAGGGTATGTTGTATGACTGTTTGGTATAGTCCCATTTTTTTGTTTTTTCTCCACCCTGTAACTTATGAAGCAGGCAACATTTTGAAGAAGCATAATATTGAGCAAAATTGGAATTATTTTCACTCAATCTAACCAGGCACATAAGGAGTTCTTTTCTGAGGACTTTAATAAATATAACAGTTACTGAAATTGTTTTTTTTATTATACTTAACAGAAAATACTACATTTTTAACTGTTTATAAAATACAGTAAATATGACATTTTCGGAACAGCGCACGGAAATTTTTTCCCGATCCCTATTTCCGTGCGCTTAATAATAAACACCATAATACTAGATCCATAATACTAGATATCCTATGGCAATCAAGAGAACCAAAGCACACACGAACACTCCGCTTCAACATCTTCAGCAGAGTCTTTAGTTCAACAAAAAGAAATGCAAAAGGGATTGAGCTTCAACAATAATACGAATTGTACAATGAATATTACTATTAATAATAACGGTTCTGTCCAAAATTAATTTTCTTAGAATTACCTACTTGTATTTTTTTTGTTAATTTGAGTTGTATGTACTTACATTTTCACTGTTTTAAAAATAAAAATAAATATTCCCGATTTTCTTAATAATTTTTTGCGATATTTTTTGTTTATGTTGATTTCAGGTACCTAAGTATAATAAAAAATATCGTTCATTACTCGTCCAGAAATGGATTTTCCGTTCTTGCATGACAGAATTTGTCACGCGCGCACGGAAAAATCCTCATTTCTGTACTGGTAATGAAATATACTATTCCCGATGATTTGTGATGGAAAACGAATCCTGCAAGTGCGTTGTTTTCCATTTCAAATAAATGACGGATTTTGCTCACGAGTAAGAATTCGTGACACAAACAATCTTGCCGAGAAGTGCATAGAAAAAGTAGAACTCAAAGTGAAAAATTCAACTGGGAGACGATCTTCCTCTTTTCTCTAAGACGTTTTCCTGTCGCTAAATGTCGACGACTGCCACGTCATAACAGGACACTGGCATACAATTGAATTATTCATTCCATTTAAAATTGAAAAAGTTCGCCTATTGCTAAAAAAATTTTCCAATTGAAAAATAATAATAAATGTATCCAATGGATCTTAAAAATATTATTCGTTTCCTTTTCATATGATCAAGGGCAGGTTTTACGAGAGGGATTTATTCTAGGTATAGTTATTCTGGGAATAAAGTTATACCAGAATTTATACCTAGAATAAAACTAATCGGTATTACGATGCTTTTTTACACCGGTATAGCAATTCTTACTCCAAGAATTGTAAAACCGGCCCTAAAAATGAAGAGGTGTGGAAAATTAAACTTTCTTCTTTAGCAAACAATTCGGTCGGAGTTATTCTGGTCCAGAATATGCTGGCCAGAGCAGAATAAAAGACCTGCAGCTTGAAGCAGATCAGTGAAAATAGGAGAAAAATGTGGTGATGATAAAAGGTCCTATTCTGATTGCTACTACCCAAGAGGGCTGATACCATCCTACTGTGAACCGTATTGAACGGTATTCCGTCCAAGTCTGGTTATGATATTAATAATTCTGGTTAGTGTATTCTGTACTGAATTCCTCTAAATAGTTTCATTTTCTTATTATACCATACTGTGACATTCTTCTTCGAATTCTGGAAGGTTGACTCCAGCCGTCAATGAGCTTGTCCTCTATCACACGCGATAAATCAACAGGTGAGGATTAATTGGTTCACTGTGACTGTGTACATTCAGCTCAGTAACTCTAGGCTACAACCCCTATTCTCCCTGCCAAGCTCTTGCATAAAAAGCTGCGAGCATTTGCACATGGTGAATGATTGACATTACCGTCAAGTACACAGATATTTTATACTTTTATTTTTGTATTAACTATGTCTATGTCCTAATGTATCTCTAATTATGTTAATTCTTTACTTTATATTTTGTACCGAACCCTTGTGAAAAGATTTATCTTAGACACAATAAAACTATCTATCTATCTATCTATCTATCTAAAAAGATCCATTTTTTGTATCGTGTGTTCAATTTGAATAGTCTCAGTCTCAGTCTCCTGGGAAACTGGAATTTAGGAGACATTCTCATGGCATGGCTTTTCAAATGCTGATATATCTGTCATTCCGCTAGTTAATAATAAAATGTTGTATCCGTTTTGTTGGAAACGTTTTTAGAATAACTTTCTCTCAAGTACCGGTTTTTCAAGATATTTCAGTTCTCAATTTATTACATTCAGTAAGTTGGAACAATTTGAATAGGCTAAAAAACGTGCCATTTTGCAAACTGACGAAACAGAAATTCGCTCCAGCAAATAGGTTTTGTAATGTGGAGTCTAATGACGAACCGATTATAAAAAGCTTTGAAACGATGCCCCACTGACTTCCAATAGCTAAATTGTACCTAGTTTTTGACGCAGACGAAGTTATACATTTGTGAGAGGTCATAAATGCTCAGTAATACTGTAAATAACCAAAAATATCTTTTGATTCATGGAAACTCTAAGTCAATTGTGAAATTGGCCCCAACGAATCCTTCCAACTGTTTATTCCGAAGCATGTTAATTTTTCCTTCCAATTTAAGAACGTGAATTTCATATTTCTCACACCGAAATGATTTAAATACAAATGAAAGCGAATGAGCGAACCTGAAATCTGAAATACAGCTTAATAATGATTTGCTCCACGAGAAATATAATATATATCCACCAGCAAGTAGTTCGAAAGCAGGAAAGAATAATTTCAAATGGAAAATGAAGCTAGATGCAATGGTTTTGTGCAAAAAGTATATTGCTGTATGTATAACAAATGAAATTATTCCAAATGGAAGCAAGTTTGAACTGGAATTAAGTTATGATATCATTAATATCAAGTTTCATAACACAGTAGGTATACGTTTATATGACAAGAAATAAGAAATTAAAGTTGGAAAAACCATCGATCCCGATACTAAGTTACATATAGGTATAGGAGATATTTTAAGAATATATCTGCAATAAATGTGTGTTTTAAGTCGGTGTTTTTTAGCACAATCTATGATATTGCTGTGGGGCTCACACTACACAGGGCGTACCAACGAAGCCCCAGAAATCAAGGGAGACGAATTTTCGGGAGAAGCCAGATATGTTTTCATTGGGGTCGAGTTGTCTCTGGAGAAGTATCGAGTTGTGTCCGTTATTAACAGGTGAACAATAAAACTAAATCTCAAAAACAAAACAAATTCTACCGTTATAATATTATTTCACTCACCCCAAGTATTGATTTGTGCAATGTCCCTTCCCAAGTAACAAAAATTGATATATAAAAGTTATAAACACCTCTATAAAATCATGTTTGGAATGTAAATGGTGCCTTAAAATGGGAAATAAGCATATATACAGAGCTTATTCAGCTGTTATAACTTTAAATAGGCCCACGTTAGACAACCAATTCATAAGGGTATTACGAGCAACTGTTCTATGATATTCTTATAAAAATTTGAAATACCCTTTATACGACGTTTATATATCCCAACCTCCAGACCGCAGTAAATATGGACACTTTTATAAAGTTACTGTTTAAGGACCACATAAAGGTAATTTAGAAGTTAATATACCATTTATATGACGTTAATACCCACATCATCTGAAACCATAATACTTATATAACTTTAATATTGCTAAATAATAGAAACATCAATTATTATGTATTCAAAACTAATGCAACTGTCAATCTGCTTCGCCAATTTAAGTAGGTATGGCGTCTATCGCACACTAATACATTATATTAACTTCGGCGATATGGTGAAAAGGGACACAGGAGTACCTGAAAACTGGCATGCGAAGCAAATTTTACTGTGAAAATAGATTACGGTACCTCGAAAAAACACAACGCGCCCGTTAATTTATCAAAAATAAAAAAAATTCTGAAGCATTAATTTATTTGACAATGTTTTTTCAAAAGCGATAATTACAGTCTCCCAGACAAAACTAATTACTGTGACTAGAGCAATTCATTTCAGTACATAATTGTTATAAAATTGTTCAGAATTATTCATTTTCAACCAAAATTGAATTGTAGCATATCACTCGCAATTAGATTG
>CAJUYG010002904.1:23583-45997 GCA_910591675.1 Galerucella calmariensis
ATATTAATAACGACAACAGGTAGACGTTTGAAATATTTAGCAGAATATTCATTATTATAGATGGTATGGTAATGGTATGGTACCCTTCATGAGGGAGTCCGACTAGCAACATCTACTTATAACAGCATCGTATATTTAAAAAAGGAAACCGTAGCATTATACAAATTGGACATTCAAGAGCTGTACGTTTACCACAAAATTAGTGGAAACATGAAATTGAATTGTTAAATTTTTAATTTGAAGTTATATTACAGTTTATAGAAATTTATTTTCTAGATTTTTTCTTAAGTGGGTCGTAGAAAAAATATGCTGCTTGACTCGTGTGGATTGTTCATATCGCACTTGAACGATCGAGCACTCCGCCTACGGCGTCGTGCTCAAACTTCTTCCTCGTGCGATATGGCCTTCATATCCACACTAGTTGCACAAACTACTATTTCTTCCTAAATATGCCCTTTTACATTTAAAAACAACCTGTCAAATGTCAAATCAATTTATCCATCCATTTTAAAGTTATCGAATTAAAACATTCAAGTTTCCAAAATTTCAACACCCTGTATTTCGAAAAGTAAATGTGCTAGACCCCTTAATTGCGCAAAAAAAATTATGGAAATAATAGTAAAAATTTATCCGAACAAATTCAAGTAGATCACCAGCACTGCGAATACCAGCTTTGCATAGAATTTTAATATAGCATCGGTAATTCAGTGGTAGAATGCTCGCATTCCACGTGGGCGGACCGGGTTCGAATCCCGGCCGGAGCATATGAATCGCTGCTTCGTAAACGAGTGAGAGACTAAGGAGAGAGCACAAGCACGAAAGCAAGGCACATAGCGAAGCACGTAACATAACGTAGCGTAACGTAACGCGTAACGGTCAGATCTTTTGCGTCGCGACCCCTGGTCGCTCAAACATAACCTGACGTAAAGAACTAGTTCCAAAATACATCTTCTGTATGCTCCTTGTGGTGTATTCATTATTATCTCGAGAAATCAATCCAAAATATTTTTCATGATTTTTATTTAACATTTCGGTAGCGCTCCAGCTGCCGTTATCCAGAACAATTGAATGTTTTTAAATTTCTTGTCCCTTTCTGACACTAAAAAAGATGATCAATAATCTTTTGAAGTTCAAGACAGCCGTAGATCACATTCTTGATGAAATGAGGAATGAAATCAATATGTCTATTGATAACATTCTTCACGTGAAAAACATAAACACCGAATGGCTGCGAAACCGAAAAGATTCTCTGTTAATTCGACTTATAGTTTTTAGTTTTTCGCGAAGATGTTGCAATTTTCGCATTTTCAGCATTTCCCTCACTGGGGTGAATGTATTGATGTTATTCCATCTCCATTTCAAAATTATGGTCTCAAAGCTTCTGGACGGATTATATCTACCTTGTACAGATGAGGCGCAAAAACGCCGAAACCGTATGCAAGTGATATTGTCCCTTCTAATTACAAACCAGAACGGTTGATTATATCGTGAAGATATCCTAGCAGCGTTTAACTTCGAACTGTATCCTGTGAAAAGTGGGTAAACCTGCAGAGTTGAAACACACTTTTATGTCTGTTCAATTGATTTTTATACGTACATTCAATCGTTTTCTCAAAATATTTCCTCGTGTAATGATGCGAGTTCCTGTTAATCTTATCGTTGATATTGTTAAAAATTGATGGGTTCATACAAAATTTCTACTAACTAACTACATTTAATTATCCTTGATATCCTATGAAGTATCTTAACTCTGACAGACAGGCTAGTCTCGAAATGTTCCCCTCTAATATCCTACAACGTCATGGGGAGAGTTCTGGAAATATAACTCCAGCTTGATGTGCAGTGGCGTAGCAAGTGGTGGAATTAGCATGATACTCCAACGTACATTATTTCAGGTTCAACATATTTGTATCAGAGATATTTGACCATCATTGGTTAAACATATTTGTATCAGAGATATTTGACCATCATTATTATTAAGACTTAATTTTTCCGCAAATGTATACATTTCAAGAGATAATCAAGTTTGTATCATTCTGAAATTAACGAAAGCTTCCGTAGTTTGCTAGAGAAGAGCGTATTCATGCAATACATAGCTTCATTGAATACAAATAATGAATAGTATATTCCACAGCATAAAAATGATATTTACCCAACCGGCTTCACAAATATCCTTTGCTAATTTTTGCTTTTTGTATTTTTGTTATACTGAAAAACTTCTATGTAGTCGAATGGGAATGTTGTCCATTTACTTTATAATATTCAGTTCGCTGAAGACTTAACATGCGGAAATAAAACAGCTGAAAAACTACCAGATCGAACTGAAAAGTAGGAAGTGGAAAGTCCAGTCACTCAGAATCACTGTAATGATAATAAGAAATATTTTCATAGGATACAAGGGAAAGAAGTCACAAATTTTCACATTATATATACAACTAGAATATTTTAGAGGAAATATGAACATGAGAAACAACAATCCACCATTTAGGCTTAATCACCTATTAGAAGCGCGTGATGTTACGACTGTGTGAACATCATTTGACATTTTGTATATCGTTGAGACTTCCACCGTATTTGCTCATTTTGCTTCGTTGATATAGTATTTTCTCATTCCAAAATATGAAAAATCCTAACAAAATGTTACCATTGAAAATTATTCAAATTTGCGAAGAGTCATGCTGTTGATATGCTGGTAGTATTTTTTGTTGTTTAATGATGACTTCTGCTCAGCTGAGTTTTGGAATGTTAAGACGTCCATGTTGTAAGTATTGCAAAGATCAGTAACTTGAATAATCGGGTGCGGTGAACTATAGGGACACACGAATTTCTTAGTGATTTTGCGAAAAATCGATAGTACTCACCTATTTTGAGGATTATCCGTCAAAAAATTTGGGGGTTATACACAATTTACAGAGAAAAATCCAATGGAACATTTTTTTTCGCCACTTGAACCATCACTTTTGGACTGAATATTTTATACAAACAACCGCTTAAACGTATCACACTGAACGGGAAAGTGATGAACAACATGTTTTCTCGCTAATAATAACAACATTTCAGTGAGTTTCTTCAAAATATTGTTTAAATTACCACTTTTATAAATATATATTTGACAGGCTACAAATGTGTATGAAAACAATTAAATCAAATGACAAATGACATAGAAGCTCTAGCGTAATGTGTGACATGGTTGCCAGGTGTAAACGATTACGTGAGAATCATGATATTTTTATATTCCAGAAGGGGAAGGGTATATAATAATTTGATTCACCCTTCCCCTTCTAGAATAATTAAGTTATTCTAGAAGGGGAAGGGTGAATCCAATTATTATATTCCCTTCCCCTTCTGGAATAACTTGATGTGGATTACAAAGTATTGGATATTTTTTGAGGGGAAGGCTGAATACAATGATTATATATTTGTTTCTCCTTCTTCAAATACGCAATATATAAGGATATCATTATATATAAAATGTGTTGATAACTTCATTTATGTTCTTGGGTTTGTCTTGAATAAATCCAACTAAAAATATAGTCTGATACAATATTTAATTTCGTATCTTAATAGTCATGTAGCATGATTGTCGAGTAGTCGATTACAGCTAGCAACCACGCTACAAAGTATTGTATTTTGTCCTATGTTTTGTAGGTTGCATATCTGTGTATGCGATTATAATTAAAATTATTTATAATCCAAACTGGTTGCCTGTCAAATATATATTTATAAAAGTGGTAATTTAAACAATATTATGAAGAATCGAACTGGACTTTTTTCATAGATAGCGAGAACACATGTTGTTGATCACTCTCCTGTACAGTGCGATACAGTTAAACTGTTTTTTGTAAAAAATATCGGGCCAAAAAGTGATGGTTCAAGTGGAGAAAAAAAATTTGTTATTGGATTTTTCTCTGTAAATTGTGTATAACCCGCAAATTTTTCGACAGATAATCTTCAAAATAGGTGAGTACTATCGATTTTTCACAAAATCAGTTAAAGAATCGTGTGTCCCTGTAGTTCACCGGACCCGGAACAATCCAGAACCTAAATGGTGAGATATAGCTGTTGTGTCTTGCGTGTAGCCGTGAAATTAAAAATGTATTTGAAAACCCCCAGTTTTGCAAAACAACATATTATTTTGGAGGAAGTGAGTATACGCCTGAGAATATTTTGCAGTAGTTTTTTAAAAACCGTCATTATGTGTATTTTCAGTTTCTAGTTATCATACATTGTAGTATTATCATTACTATATGTACTATCTGCAATCTGTTAACTTTTTTATTTCAGCTTAGTTTGGATATTTTCAACCGAACTATGTAGATAATGTTCATGATCTTGGTACCATTATCAATAACGTAGTGTTGTTGCACTAGTCAATTAGCGAGTCTGTCCAGTTTTTGTGATCTCATTATGAAATGGCCAATGAGAATAAGTTGATGAATTGATTAATTCATAGGTTTGGCACCACCAGTCAAAAGCTTTCCGTGAGTTCACTTGAAGAGACCAGTAGTCCTTATCAGGCACAATAGATCCTATCTTTTTTTTTAGTTTAACGAGGTACAGGGGGGAACCTTTAAAAGGTACTCGTCTGGATAACCTCCTATCTGTCAGACGAGTTAGGTGGGATTTTTACCGCACTAAACCTTTCCTGCACCTCAAAACCTGCTCCTGGAACTGTGATTCCTCTTGGCTTTCTTTGTAAATATTACTTCGCCGGGGCGTTCTTATTTGATGTAACTGTTAATCTTCGTACGTGCTGCTAAGATCCTTGATGATGGACTCCGCGTACTCTGCAACTTTGTTCCATTCCGATTGGCTTTTCAGCATGCACTCCACTATATCTTTTGGACTGATGGAATGGTCCAAACTTCTCTCTAGCTCCGCCCGTGTCCCCTCGTAGAAGGGGCATTGGAAGAACACGTGCTCCGCATCCTCGGTCACATCGCGGCAATGGTGACAGTTTGGGGAGTCACTTCTCTTGAATCTGTGCAAGTATGCCCGAAAGCATCCATGCCCAGTCAAGAGTTGGGTGATGTAGTACCCGACCTCCCCGTGTACGCGAGTGACCCATTTGGTGATATCTGGGATTAGTCGCTGTGTCCACCGACCTTTCGTTGAGCCGTCCCATCTCTCTTGCCAGAGACGGAGACTTTAGGGTCTCTCCTCTTCATAGAGGACCCTTCGCAGCTCTTCCTTCTTCCTCCTGCCAGGATGTCAATGGGCAGGCATGATGCCACGACGTTGACTGCATCGTGTGATACCGTTCGGTATGCTGACGCCACTCTGATCACTGAGAGCCGCTGGACTGATGACATTGTCTTGTGGTAAGTTGTTAACTGCAGCGGTTGTGCCCACACTGGTGCTCCGTATAGCAAAACGGAGGTGACTACAGTTGCCTGGAGATATCCTTCTGACTATATCATAGCGGTACTTTACATTTGAAGATGATGTGTGAGTATGTTTCCTCTTCTTCAATGTACCGGTTCATCCCTATCATGTATCAATTGTGCTTCCTTGGAGTATTTGCAGTGACCGGTGAACTGACCCGTCACTCTCCTTATCTGGTCCCCCTGCTGAGGTTTGATATTTCGTTAGTCAGCGCCGAGGAATTTGTAACCAGAAGTTTTGTTTTTGCTTTGGCTCGTAGCACTTATAAGTCTTACGTATTGTTTGAATCCATTGAGTAGTACAACCACGTGCGACAGTTTTTATGTATATAATATAATCCTTAATTTTCTTCTCCCACTTATTGGTGTGGGGTATGTTGCAGCTACTCTCCCGTCACTAATTCTCTCCAGTCTCTACTCTTTTGAGCTGAGTCCTTTTCCAGTGTCTTCCTCTTATCTAGTAATCCAGCTATTACCTCATCCCAAGCTTTTCTTAGTCTGCCACCTTTTTATTTTTTTCTATGTTTCCTTCCCATATTCTCTTTACTGATCTTCGTTCATCCAGACGTTGTAAATATCCCCACCATTGTAGTTGTCTTTTTGCCATAAAGTCTAAGGTTGATTGTATTCCTAGGTTTTTTTTATATCTATGTTTTTCATTCTACCCTCTTTTGTTACACATCTAACACTTCTTAAACATTCCATCTATGTCGCCCGTATTTCACGTTTTAGTTATCCTGCTAACACCCATGTTTGCTACAGTTTTTGATATTCTAAATTTTGGTTTAAGGCTTAAATATAAAACATGTTCATTATTTTGAAAATTACCAAAATACATTTTTTAAATCTCACTACACATGAACAAAATAACAAACAAAATTGCCAGCTCGAGCTAGCTAACGTACAAAATTGTGAAAATTCTGAAATTGAATTTTCTACAACTAATTTTATTCCCATGGCAAATTAAAATACAATATTTCTGATGCTGTTTTTAATTCATACTTTCCGTGTACTTTTTTGTGTCAGTCACTGTCGAGCTTCGACCAACATGACTCGCACGACTCTAATATTTCCAGAAAGGCCCAATTTAATTTAATTTGTTCAGCAATGATACGACATTAATGCATAAACTTCCATACGGCCAACTCGTTATACACAATACTGCACTCTAACACAACGTCCGAAAATACGTTTTACAAGAGAAAAGACGTACTGCATGCTGCATACATTTCTGGTTAATGGCGTCCCTGTGCGGATTGTATGCTAAAGCTGTTTGCGACAAAGTCAGAGCTCACGGGTTTGTATGTGCATTTAAATGACATATGGGACATGGAATTTACAGGTATATTAATGTATACTGCTTTGAACAAAAAACTGGAATTTCTACATACAACAAGGAGCGCTTTGATGTAATTACCTCCGTAATATGCAGATGTCATAATCAATTTTCCGCCAGAATAGAATTGTAAAGCCAACTAACAATATATACAGGGCGAATCACGAGTGACGGGACAAAAGTTTATGGCCAGACAATGATAATAGTTTTTATATTGCTGAATGATACCTTTTAAAATTATTCCATAACACAGGATGTCTCAATAGGGTATGGCAAAGTAGAATTATATTTTCCTATAAGTCACTTTATTTTTCCGTTGCGGCTATAGTTAAATAAGGATTCCCTAAACCTAAGAACAATTTTTTTCAATGTTTCATAATTTTGTATCAGTTTTTGTCAATTACTAGTTCTAGATTTTCGCTAGAGTTATTGTTCTGTCTTTTTTGTTGGAACTTAAGGACAGTAAGATGTGTGCATTGAGGGGGCTCGCTTTCATTGATTAGGTAGCTGTGGGTGAGAGAACAACATCGTTACCTTACTCCAGGACACAAAGAAATGAAAGAGAATTTATTAGCATATGAGCTATCGGAGGTAGGTGTTGAAAATCCCTCTTGGGGGTGGGAACCTTTTTGCGGTATCAGCTCCAATGAGAAATTGGGAGGAATAGGCAGAGCCAAAAATACAAGCAGGAGATCTGGTCAATGGAAATATCTGGTAGGGTTCAAACAATCAAATATACTTCTGGGAAACTACAATTAGGTAGGAGCAAATAAATGCCTGAGCCAGAGCTTTAACAAAACACTGCATGAGCATGCGCCCCTCAAGCAATTCGA
This sequence comes from Galerucella calmariensis, assembly GCA_910591675.1. Taxonomy (NCBI): domain Eukaryota; kingdom Metazoa; phylum Arthropoda; class Insecta; order Coleoptera; family Chrysomelidae; genus Galerucella; species Galerucella calmariensis. Next base: position 31,137 of record CAJUYG010002904.1, read on the forward strand.
ACTACTGGAGTAAGAATAATGTAGATTCTGTAGAATGAAGACAATTCACATACTTGTGGATTGCATAGCGATAGAAAAGGGACCATTACCCAAGCAGAAGCCGGCGAATATTCTTCAACTCCTCCGGGAAAAATGTCTAACAGATTCACCAGTCTCTGAGACTTTTCTCAGGATCTGAGTAAAAAATAAGGACACAATAGATCTTTCAGGTTCTAGTGAATATCATCCCAGTACAAATTCATACATACGTGGGTGAGTCTATGATATAATAATGAAAGTGATGCTTCATTCATCCTTTTTTATCACAAAAATAATATGTCGGTTTATATAGTTACATAGGAACGCACAGTGAAAAACAAAAACACATACATGAACAAAAAACATGGACTAATTAAAATGCTGGATGGAAAATTCCTCAAAATTTCACATTTAAAAAATCGTCAATGCTGTAGAAACATTCTTTGATAGAAATGTTTTTCACATGTCGCTTCAGCAAATTGGAATTTCCTAGTTTTCTCATCATATAATCCTTTGTGTGTATCGGGAAGCGAATAAGTTTTGACCTCCGCGTTTAATAGGTATGATTATTAGAATTTAAGTTTAACTTGTTCTTATGAAATCAAACAATTTTATTTTGTAACATCTACATTGTAATTAAACATGTTTAATAAAATTGTTTGATTTCATAACTTACTATGGATCTACATCAAGTAAAAGCCTCATCTATTCAATTTAACTTGTTCTATTAACTTTTCGCATTTAGACTTTAATAAATATAATATTGAATACCAGACTGGAATTTTCTATGTTTCGAAGTGACGTCAACAAGCTCCTCTGCTCTCTAGGTTAAATATTAAACGCAGAGTTGGTTTTTGAGATATGAAGACTCTAGTGCACTTACTGCTCCATCCCAGAGTACAACATTATATAAAACATGTGAGAAGACAATGGCATAATGGACATTAATTGATTGATTTTTCAATTGTAACAGAGCAGAATAGCTGCCATCCAATTTTTCGCAAGTATGCGTGATATTTGTATTTATTATTATCAAGATGGAATCCTAAGAATTTGGTGTTGCATGACATTAGAATGTTATGATAAAGCTGCTCACTTTCACCATGTTTGTTTCATTTGTGAGCTGCATTTCTACGATCCTATCAAAATTGATAATCTTCACACACCATGTACTGAATTTCTTAGATAGCATTTCCATTGTTTCCGTCAATTCTACATCAGTGTCGGCTTATGCAGCCGATTTAATATCCTCAGCATAAAATATAAAAGGATCAGTGACAAATCTTCAACGTGAAATGAAAAAATCAGAAGACCCAAAATATAGGTATTAAGTTCTTGAGAAGCTAAAAATTGATTTTCGATTCCCACAATATTATTCCTTGCTTGATTTGAGCAAATTCAAAAAGATTCCGCAAAAACGCAGTCCATCCTTAACTTTTCAACAATGATTGCTTAAACAACAAAATCAAAAGCTGAAGTATTATTACAGTTTCCTGTAATATTGTCGTTCCTTTACTTTACCTTCAGTGTGTAGCGTTCACACAGGCAAGCTTCAAAGTATTTTCCAAGCTTTCGAAAACATATTATCACCCCACGAAAATATTGCAATTTGCTCTGACTCCCTTTCCTACAGTCAGTCAATCAAGTGAATCTTCACTGACCACCCAATTGTCCAGAATATACACGACATCTATCAAACTCTCGTTGCTCAAGATATAACAGTTTCTTCCATCTGGCTTCTATCTCACATCGGAATTGATGGTAACGAGACTGCGGACCGCCACGCGAAAGAAGCTACCACTAATAACAACCCAACACACATTTTTCAACTCGCAACCGACTTAAAGATCTACTTCAAAAACGTCACACATGATTCTTGGCGACACCTGTGGCGCAATAGCACGAAAGCACCTCATGATATCCATCCATCCACTTCTCATCTCTCCCTCAACTTATCAATCCAAAGAGAGGCTAGCATAATCAGAAGAATCAAAATCAACCATACCAAACTCACACACGGATATCTGATGTTTTCAGGAAATCGTCCCGTTTGCCCTAGCTGTGATGATATTGTAACAAACAATTTTCTGCTACATATCAACAGTTTGACCCAAGGCCTCAAGGGAATGCTCCACTGCCCTACCAAACGAAAAGAGTACACCCACATGCCTTCTTCAATCCACAAAGCAATAATTGGGATTGGAAAGCGTGAAGGATGCACCTTCTATTATTTATGATGATGAAATAGTGACAAATCCTGTTTCGAAATGATTCAAAACTGCAGTCTCCACTGGTGTGACCTATTCGGAGTCTGGTTAAAATCTGCCGTTAATGTAGTTGTTAGTTACCGCCTGAAGATTGTCAGTTTCACTGATTGTTGCTTGTCCTGTGTTGTGTTTGGCTTCTTCGTTTCCTCCAAGACCGATATGGAAGGGTATCCAAAGTATTCTCATGATATGGTATGCTACTTGGTCTTTGTAGTTCTGACAGACGGATTCCAATTTGGAGTGCTATTGGGTGTGTGGTATAGAGTTGATTAATTGTGTAGATCGTGCTAAAAGTTTGCTATTACTTATAAGGAATCTTGGAATATTTCCTTGTGAGTGCTCGCAGAATGGCGTACAGTTCTCCAGTGTGTACGTTGCTCATTGCAAGTAATCTGAATTATAGTTTGAAGGTTTACATGTTTACTGATGCTTCTAAGCAATCAGTGGTCTTTGAAAAAGCGATGAAAAAGAATTCGGATGCTCAGCAAGTTGATAAGTGAGGGCTTTTCTAATAAGAATACCAAGTGCTTGTAATTTATTGGATACGTACAGTTGGGTTTCGATTCAAGAATTCTTTATCGACAATGGAGGAGAACTTTCAATTTCATTGAGGAGGAGATTGAGCCGCTTTATTTGGAGACTAGTTTAAATTTGACTAGATCTCACATAGAATCATGAATCTGTTTTTAGCGGATATGCACTTTGTGAGATGCATTAGTTAGGAACAGTTGGATTCATCATTTTCTTTACAACAATAATTCCAAGAAATGTGATGTGTCAAAATAGTTCAGAGAAGTGTTTCATCTGCAGTTCTTGAGAGGTATGGTTATGTTTTTTGGAGAATAATATGCTTGTTCATGCTTCATCCTGTATATAAAATATTTAGATAAGATTCAATTTCATGTTCAATCTACCTACCGAATAAGCACTCCTTGTGAATTGTGATGAAACTTCATATTGAATTTTCGGGAGAGATAAGATTTTTATCCATGGAAATTGATGGATACTATGTCCCATGGAAGGAAAGTGTGGTTCACCCCCAAAGTCCCACATTATATTCCAAACTCAGTCCAATTACTCCAGCATGTTTCAATTTATCAATCCTGTATATCATACAATTTAGTTAAGCGAAATATAAGTTGATAAATGAAGGTCGTCTGTGTACCTATGTTAGGAACGTTTCCTACCAACATCTATTCGCTTTTAAATTTATTATTTTTATTCAAAAAGTTTATTGTATTTGAATGAAATGGTAATATTTTCAAGCCGACAAGATGAATTAAAATACAACCATCTCGTGCATATAGTTGATTTAATATCCTTTTTTCCTGTTTTATTTGCAGAAAACATTTCCAGCGTGGAAAAATCTTTTTTTTTTTTCTACATTGTATCAATTTTTTGTTGTTTTGCACCGTTGTATATACGAATATGTAAAAACTATTTTTGTTTCAATACAAATTAAGCTGTACGTTGAATTTTAAAACACTCTGACTAATTGAAGTTTATATAAAATGGAGTTATACTGGAATGGTATTATATTTGTTAGAATTTTTAATATAATTGTGGCTTGGAGAGATTATTCAAGATATTTGTTGTTTGCTGAACTTATGCTGATGAATCGAGATAAAATGTACCTAACAATTTAGTTGCAGCTGATGAATTTTTGACCAGCATTGAAATTTCAAATCAATAGAAGCCTTCCAAATTGATTACTCCTAGTATTGCCCACATGAACTGAAGGTGTGAATTATTGAAAAATAACGCATTTCATCGTACAGTAATGTGTTGGAATTGGTCAAAATTGGTTCGAAGTTGAGTTTGCCTCGATAACTACGAAGAAATCATCTGAAAAGGGGTGAGTGGCTCGAAAACAAGTCAAAAAATACAGCAGATAGTGCTAGTATCTGTTCAGAAACCATTCCATCACAAAAATACTGGTTGAAACAAGTCGAGTACGAGAAATTATGACTTTCTTTCACAATTTCAACGAGCGCCTTCCAATAACAGGAAAACATGTCTCGGAATTTTCCAAAACTTTCACGCCTCGTCCACTTATGGAAACTCCAGTAGAACTAACTCCAGAACATGATATCATGGTTCAGGAATTCTAAAGAAACTACAATCACTTTTTCTGTTATCAGTCAAAATAGGTCAAATGAGCCCTCCTCCCATTCTCACTTTTATTGTCACGTCGTTCAATCACCTGTCTTATCTTGATTCTTTTCTCTAGCCGCCTCTATCCAAAGTGACTCCATAGCCAGTGAAATCGACAAACAAGCATAGGTTTGGAGTTCCATTTTTCTGAATCCACCTATCACATTTATAGAGCATTGAGACTTTGAACCTCCGAGATCTTCCACCCAAATATTGCTCTCAAAAATAGCTTTCCAACTTTTTGAATAGGAATGTAGTTCTATGCAGAAATCATCATTTTCTAGCGGACTGCTTTTACTTTGTGATGCTAACCTAGGACTTCTTCCTCCCCTGACTTTCGTATACAGAGGAATTTATATCTAACTATCTCCATTTTCATGAATCATCCCCATATTTTCCGATCACTATCTGTGGCAAGAACAGCACTAAAAACTACACTAGGATACGCTAGGGCACGTCATACAACCTTAATTTCTTCACTAGGACAACCTGTGTAGAACACATCCAGTAGTCCAACAGCTTTCCCAATCCACCTTTCGGGAAGAATATAATTCGTAGATGAATAATTTAAAAAGTGGAGTCATGCGCACTTACATCCACTATCCTTTGCAACAATGAAATGTTTCAATATTCTGGGAATGACATTCTTGTAACCTCCTGTGGTATTCTCTATTTCTCAATAAAACACTTATTTTCTTTACTTATACAATTTCATTTATTTCATCTCATTTCTACATAGGTACAACATTCCGCACACACAGTCAGTATTCGACTGCCGTACGATTAATCAGGTTCCTATAATTACATTATAATCATAATCATACACAGTTCAATACATTACACCTCACAAAATGCAACTTAGCAAAAAATGTTATCAATTTGAAAAGAGACGTCGGAATTGAAGTTGAAAGAAAATCACCCTCTTGGTTACACAAGTGTCAGTTGCGCCGGATGACAACCTTAGGCCTTCGACGTCGCTCAGACGGAGTTAGGTATGGTTTCCTCTGCTTGATCTTCAGGATAGAAAGAGTAATATGTAGACAATTTTTTGTAGATGGGCGCCAACTGAGTCTTCCACCTAGGCCAATCACGATGAGATACCCCCTCAAGACCCAGTAGAATAAGGGGTAGTAATAAATAAAGCAAACATCCACTTATGTCGAGTTATAATGAAAGGAAAATATTCACAGTGACAATTTTGATTAAACTTTGAAAAAAACAATATACCCCCTCCTATAAGGTTCGAAGCAAGCGGCGGTAAGAGACAAGTCAACTCAAACAAAGTCATCACTCACTTGATGAGTTGAAGTAATATAAACATGAATAATATCAAAGGCTATAAATTAATATGGTTGTCTTTATTCTAAGACTGTCAAAGGAAATACAAATCAAGTAAACGTGAGGTTGTGATCAGTGTTATGTTATCTATGGTTGTGATATACACAAACCTAAAATAACATATACAGTTGGTTCGGTGAATCTTTTCCCATGCGTTATCATTCATATACAAACGCAATACATCAATACATTAAATGGCACGCAGGTCGTAGATTGATGGTTCAATTAGGATGTGGCTAAAATGACGGTGTACGTTATTTATTATTGAAGCTGGTGTAATAGATATTTGTGAATTTTTTACAGCCATTTAGCAATATGTTACCTAAACTTTTAGTTTGAAAAAACTGTTAGTATTCCAGAGTTTCATGAGGTTATTCCGCAAATTTCCTTGCATAAGAGTTAGTATTAATAACAACTACCTCAGTAAAAACTTTGCAAATCAAAATTGCCCCTTTAGGGTTATGGCTGGCAACCATTATTATTGGGCCGTCCCACCCATACGGTTCAACAATGAAAAATAAAAATCTTTTGGGTTGTGAAAATAAATAATAAATATTTTAAATATGTATATTTAAGACTCATAAATATATGCAATAAATTTTATTTAATCGTTCTCATATTCAGAATCGGAGCTATCACCAGTATTTATGTCAATGGTAATTGGTTGAATGCCAATATCAACTATATTTTGCTCTCGGGCATACCACTTTCCTATAATTTCATGAGTATGCCTAACACATTTTTCCCAAATTTCCCACATTGTTCCAGTGCCTCTTTCCACATATTTATAACAGAACTATCTGAATAACCATCTTTTCCAATATATTTATTGTAATATGACTTGCAATTTGCCCAAATTAATTCAATAGCGTTGAATTCACAATGATATGGCGGTAGTCCCAGCACTTCATGACCATGTTCTCGTAGTAACTCATCAATTTTATACACGTTTTCTTTTCTATTCATTTTTGCAATTTGTAGCAATTCAGGTTTTGTATCAAACTTAATGTTGTTTGTTGTCAACCATGTAACAATCTCATTTTTTGTCGAATTAGTAGAAGGTTGCTTTTCTAAAAGAACACTATGGTATGGAGCGTTATCCATAACAATAAGAGATGGCTCTTCTAAGTTGGGAATTAATTGAGTACTTATCCATTTAATAAAGATTTCATTGTTCATTTCTCCATGGTAATCAGCTACTTTAGATTTTGAGCAAAATAATAAACTGGCTTCAGAGACAAATCCTTTGGTAGAACCAGCATGAACAATTATAAAACGTTTACCATCATAACCATCTGGTTTACGAACACTTTTAGTGCTGTTGTCTTGCCAAGAATATGTTTTATTTCCTTTCGAATAGATCCATGTTTCATCCAAAAATACAAGCTCTCTTGGGTGAGTACTTGAAAGGTTTTCCATATATTCACGTAGAAAATTGGCTCTCAAGACTGCAATACTGGTCCGCTCCATTAAAGCTCCTCGATTGTCATCTTTGTTATATTTGAATCCCAATGTTTTTAACAAAATGCTGAGAGATGTTTTGCCAATAGATAGAATTTCTCTTTCCCTTAATTCACAATTTAAGGTAGTCAAAGTAACATGCTTCTCTAAAACAAATACAAACATTATAGTAGAGATTCAATTAGAACAAATACCATGTTTTTAATGATATTATGATTGTTCATACCATCAATGTTTAAACCTTGACTGTTCAAAAATAAGATAAATTTAATAGTTGACTTAAATTGTAATGTAGTCACAAAACTACTGAAATCTATATAAATACCTTCCTAAATTTTTCTTATATATATACCCTATATACCCTGATTTGAATACTCATTACAAAATACCTACAGCTACATTTTAACAAAAGATTTTAATCAAATAATAAATAAATACTTACTCTGTTGGTACATATCATATAATGTGTCCCGTACTGCCATCTTAGCTCCCTCAGGTAGATCAGTTGTTTTGGATTTAGAACGAGTTCTGCTTCTGCCTGGGCTTGAAAGCATTTCATTGTTTTCTTTCCTTTTTTTTATAGCATATACTGTCCGCCGAGATATTTTCAAGGCAGCAGCTACCCTCTAACATAAAAAAAATTGATTGGTGATAAGTATATTGCTAAACAAGCATGTACTTAAATATTTATGTTACCACTTGAACACATGAAAGCGGTTCCAAAGGTCCTCCATTTCTTTTTTCCAACTCAAAATACTCCAACACGTTTAGAACCAGCTCCTGTGCTTGCGAATTTAACGTTTTTCCAGGCATATTCTAAAAATAAAAATCATTCATAAATCATTCTGGTCTCTCAGAAAATTAGGTCAATTTTTTCTACATTGGTGGAAGCAAAATATGTTTCATATAATTCAGTTTGATGGAACTCTATCCAGAATCATGATGAAATGTCAATTTAAGGTTAGTTTTCATTGCAAAGTAAATAAATAAAAAGTAGATGAATAATCTTTACTTACCACAAATATTCGAACACTCAGGTATAAGTTAGTCGTTATAACAACTGTTTTTGAAATAAATTTATATGCAAGGAAAAAAAAACGAATGAAAATGTAAAATAAAAATGTAAACAAAGTCTTCGGTCTGTCAACGTACAAATGCGTACAAATTCGCGTTAAACCTATCGCCGACATTCATCATATGGCTATCTCTGTTTGTTATATTATGTTGTAATGGAACATACGGTTTCATTTCGGGGGTTTAGATTCTGTGAGTAGGAAAGAGACGTACTACGAAAAGTAGTATGTGAATAATTTCATACATGGGAAAATATTCAGCGAACGGACTGTATACTAACTATAGTAGCGATACTACAGGTCTGGGCGTTGGTACCAAGGCGCAGGGGAGTAATGCTAAATTATAAATTATTACTCATCATAAAAGTTTTTTTATGAACAACCAAAAAAAATATTAATTTCCACCATTACAATGTTGCTAAGAGGGAATAGAAAAACATGGCACATAAAAAAAAGAGAACATATATAAATTTCGTCAAATCCCGACAAATAAAAGAACATGTAAACACCTTAGTATCTGGGGATTACATCATCCTACTGGTAATGATAAAAAAATAAGCAACTTTAAATTCAAAATTGAATAAAAAAACTTGAGAGGTGTCAAGGCACACCCGGATGGAACGAAGTTCCTTTCGATTAATTAGTGAAGGAATTACACATTACACATTACACACACCGAAACGTTTATGTATATATATATAGTATATATAGTATATAGTATATATATGTACTCTGTCTGTCTATTCTTTCATACACGTCATAGATGCGCGGGACTTTGTAAACACAACAACGGAGTGTATAATATATATATATATATATATATATATATATATATATATATACTCTCGACTTCGTAAACACAACAATGTATAGGTTAGAACACGCAAGGCTTGCTAAATACATACGTTCTGAAATTGTAATATTAAAATATGATTTGTTTCTGAATTTATTAAAATTATGACGCGTACACTTGCTAAACACACAAAATGTGGAGATTATAATGCGTATGACTTGGTTAGCACAATAATAAAGAGAGGTTATAGTGCGTACTTGCTAAAAATACAAAAGCAGTTATTATTATTATCATCTGTATATAATCGCACATTGCAGCATGTAATACCTTTCTTCGCATCTAATACACATGAGAGCTCATGGCAGCATGTGTTGAATGCCTTGATATAGACGCGTAGGTTGATGGTTCGCGCCCGGACTATGGTGAAAATTTTTTCAATTTATTTGCTTTCTATAAGAGAGAAAGATGCAGACAGAGAAACACGCGACGTTGCACAGCTTACAATAGCTTCCTATATCAAAAAGTGTCGTGACAACTTTTGGTAAGAATTTTATCCGTCTAGCCTCCTTTTACAACGCGCGATGAGGGACTTTGTTCCAATAACTCCTGATAGCCGGATTACCAATGACCTCGGGTTGGCCCTAACCTGGGATCCAGTCGGTGGAGATCTAGAAGATGATGGGTTGCCGGATTCAGGACCCTTCTCGTCTTGACAGCTGCGCGAAGTCGCGATTCAATGAATTGAGTCAACGGGTGAAAGCTTCAGCTTCAAAAGGTAACCCATCAGTGACAATGAGGTGACAATCAGAACCAGTTTTACAAACAGAACTAAACACCCTAAAAAAATACAAATGTATCAACCAAAGATTAGCCTAAACCACTTGACTGAAATAGTTTCCCCAACATGAACCAATTATACTTGGTACACAGTAAATAATTTTTAACAAAAATCCCACTCTAATCAACTAAAAATTGAATAAAATATTGAATTTGATTTAGCAACAACAAAGTACAACCCAATTTACAATGATTTTAGTCTAAACAACTAAGAATAGAGTAAAATAGCCAATGTGTCTTACCTATATCCATTGTAACCCTAATTTAAAATGATTTAATATCCGTAAGCAACAAAATAAATAAAATAAAAACTTGCTGAAGGAAAAAAACTACAATCTACAGCTAGGTACTACCAAATAAATAGTCCTACCTTTGACAAGGGTTTTAATTTGCTTGGCTCCTCTCTCGGTTCGTCCAAAGTACCATTGGGACCACAAGGACATCAGCATCCCCAAACAATCAAAATCTGTGCTTGGCGTGGGTGTAATAAATCCCTTTACAAGGTGTGGAGTGGACCTCAAAACAAAAGCAGAATATTTTCCAAAAATATCTCTCCACCAAAAACAATAACCACAGCCCACAACTCCACTGACGTTAAGAAACAAGAATCATGTAAATCCACTGAGGATGGCTACAATGGCCATTAGAAAAATTAAGATTCTTGTCGATCACCCACAAATACTATTGTCCTTTTTCTGCGACCAAACCAAAAATGTCGAATCCACAGAACACCGGAATACCTTCCTGTCACGATAACCAAGAACCGAAAAGTCACCATTAACATGGTGTGTACTCTGAACTACACCAATGTCAACACAGAGCAAGTTCCGACGCCAACAGGTAGCTGGTAGATCCTATAAAGAAACATATCAATAACCCTAACTATAAAATATTCGGTCAATTATCGAAGACCGCTGTAAGCAATCAACAACTGACTACCTTTGTAGTCTCTGACCCCAGACATCAACGTTACACGAAAAACCCAACACAACCACAACAGAAAACGATCGCAAAATACAGCAGGACAGAAATTGACATAATTCAAATTCGACGAACAGCTGAGGTTCTAAGTATGACAACTCAGGTATCAAAACAAACACCTGTTGAATCAAATAAATGAATAAATATAATAATAAATAAGAAAATTCAGGAAGGAGAGGCAAGGAATTTGCCAAATAATTGGGAGAGGATGAAGTAGGTATATATTCAGCATACTTATAAAAGAAAGCACAAAATAGTTTCTATTATTTCAACCATGAAGGAACCAAAAGATATTAATCTATATAGTTCGAACAGGTAACCTAAAGAATTATGAAAATCAATGAGCATATTATATCCTAGAGCTAAATTTACTCGTTACATTCTGATATTGTGAGTCATCGAAAATGTATATTTTGCAGCTTTGGAACTGGGCAAAAATGACGTCTTCACATATTGGTTGCGAGAAAGTATTGCACCAAACGGTTTCCTTCAAAAACTAAGAATGTAAATCTTTGCTTTGCTAGTAGGTATACACACTTGTAGGTACATGTCAATTACCGTATGACGTACCGCCCCATCTCAAATAATCCTATAAAGCACCCCTGGTCAAGTAATATATCATAAAAAAATAATTTTTTTATTGGTTTCCTCAATCTGAGTTGAATGTTATACGAATAGGCTCGCCCCTGGTCTATTGAACAAAAAACACAAGTGGATATGAAGTTTACTCTGATATTCAAGATCGATTATTCAATATCATGAAAAATAAATTTATTTGATGTAAAAATTTCAATTTTCATCCAAAATGTAATTTTCTTTCAAGAAATTCCAATTTGTGTGATGTAACAAGTTAATTACGTTATATTCCTTTTTGTGAATACAGGTGAATTAAGCGCTTTGAGATTCAACGGAATCATCGTTCCAGCTGAAAGTCAATTTTTGATTCACGAAAGCTACAAATTGCTTTGGATACGAAATATAAAAAAAAAATCTTGAAAATTATAATTTATTTCTTGATGATGAATGTCAAGTATACGTCAGTTCATGTTTTCACAAATCAATTTTTTTTTTTTTCGGAAGAAGTCAAATCATATGTTAAAACTGACATTTGAACGATAAACTTCCAATTTTTGATTACTTGAACCGATCAGGATGTAAATTATGCACGATTATTCGATAATTGTTATAAATATATATTATTTTTATGACAAACTCAATAAAGAATGTCTTTTTCAATAAAAAATGCTCAAAATGTCACACCTTCAAAACGCACAGACCTACGACTTATTTTTGAACACGCACAAGTGCATGGCAAAATAAGCTCTGTGTAAACATGAGAAGAATTCAACTCCATTGTTTGTTCCGGCCATTTTTATTTCGTAAATTTCGTGTAAATGTATTCGCTCACATCTGTAGCTGGAGATTTTTCCAATTGGCTCCAAGATCTAGGTACCAGCTCTTCATCGACATGCGCGCCTCCAGCCCGCACCCTGCAACTAAATGGACCAGTGAAGTATTGCAAACTGAAATTTTGCATGCACTTGGGCTCTCTCTGATACAGGGACCAAATTTTTATTATACACAGGCTACACATAATGCTGCTAATACCATTTATTTCCCAAATTCCTACAAAAACTGCAACGTCCTTTAAAAAAAATAATTATCATGGGATAATATCAACAAATTATTTTGAATTAAAACGTGTCGACAGCGTGAATTGAAAAGTATAGTGAATATATAACATTTGAAGTTAGTCCTGGTGAGGAATTTTCTTTTATCGACTTCCCATTACCAGACTTAGGAATATTGCCATTCAATGACACACGACGGATCAAAAGCAGTGGAAGGAACTGAAATAGGAGTGTTCAGGCCATTAACCAAACACTCGAAGATTTTGGGAAAAAGCCCAAGTATATTTCAAGAGGTAATTCACGACATAAGAAAGTGTGCCCAGTTCAATATTGATTATGGATAAAAAATCGAAGGATTAACATTAATGTCGAATAGTCGAGCAGCCATTAAAGCACTGAGCTCTTGTGTGATCAGTTCTAAAATGGTGTGGACCTGCCTAGACAGACTCAATGAACTAGGCGAGAAAATATAGTCACCTTACTGTGGATTCCAGGACACAATGGGGAAGAAGTAAATCAAATAGCAAATGAACTTGCAAAGAGGGGGCTGAAATACCCATTTGATGGCAGGAGCCCTTCTGCGGAAGCAGCTCCAATGTTATATTGGAAGGAATATGTGGAACCGTGAAAAAGATATAATCTGACCAATGAGAAAATCTAGTACGGCTTAGGAGATGAAATATTTTTCTGGGTGACTACAAACTGTTCAAATCGAATCAAATCAAATGAATGCATAAGTCAAAGTAAAACTGCGCAAGAGTTTCAACAGGGATCCTAAAGGGATATTGTCGGATGAATGGGCACCTGGAACAGACCAAAATAGTGGAGGAAGAAGAATATAGATCTTGTGGGATGGAAAAACAGACTTCCATCCACTCACTCTCTAACTGCACAACAATCCACAATCGTAGGGCACAGCGCTTGGGAGATTACTGGATAGAACATAAACATTTACCTAAGCAGCATCCTACAGATATCCTAAAATTCCTCCGGGAGGAGCTAGGGGAGCTACCAATTTCTGAGACTCTCCCCAGAAACTACGTAGCACAATAGATCTCCCAGGTCTCAGTGAATTTCACCCCAAAAACGAATAAATACATACATACAAACATCCACATGCAAAAGACATGTTCTTCAATATTGTTTTGCAGTCTATGGAGATGATAGATTATAAATTATAATTGGAAATACATCAAATGTCAGTTGTGTGAAGTAAAATATGATGATTTCAATTGGATAATTCTCCACAGCTTGTCATACTCATCCTTTTACTAATGAGACCATGACAGCTCTTCAATGGAATTATATGTCAACCATTTGTCAACCATAACTCAACAAGGCACAAGTTATTTAATAGTATAGGTATAATACACCAAGGTGGTGAAGACTATTATGATTGAGCGAGTACCAGAATAATTTCGTGAAGGGCTTTGCCCTGAGCGGAAGAGAGTATGGCTTATGAATGTCTCCACCAACGTGTTGTACCTATATACCATTTCTTCCACTACTAGCCAAATTTGAGACAAAAATAAAAATATTTGGGAATATACACTATTTAAATGCCATAATATTACTTACCACAGGATCCTCATCTTCAATTGCATGCTAAAACCACTTTCTCGTGAAATGTGCATTCGAATGGAGGAAAATGTTCAAATTAAAATACTCTCCAACTGTCCAGAAGTTTCCAAAAAAATATTGAACAGTATTGGCATCTTCAGTACAGTTCATGTTGTCTCTAGCGCCCTCAGTCATAGACAGAAAGCAGATTTTAATCCATGAGAACAAAACAACCCAGTAATGTTGTGAAACGCCTCTGATGTGATAACTACGGGGAGTCATTGTCAAACAAGGATAGTATTTGGAGGTGTAACTACCTGGGAAACACCGTACAGTTTGCAGCGAAACACGTCAAACATTATACCAAAATGCGAGAGTTATAATTCACCTAGATATGACGTCTTCATGCGGAGACGTGAAACCAAAGTTTCTCACTGATAGTAATATTAGTGGCTTCAGCAAAATCTCAGGTTAGTGGTAGATTGGAGATTTATCACGAGAACAATTGTACTAATCGTGTAACACAGAGAACCAAACCCACAGAGGGTACTATTTTTGGATGCGTACATTGTTTCCCGTCAAATTGGATGAACTAGTTTCCAGTATAATTATAACCCACCAGACCCTGGTCTACAAGGCTGACAAGTACCGCAGCTAGAGTGACAATCGAAACGGCTTTGGCGGAGGCGAATGTCAAATTTCCGGTTTTTAATTTTGAAGGTAAAGATTTGTGGAGAATCTACATTTA
>CAJUYG010002905.1:5969-25766 GCA_910591675.1 Galerucella calmariensis
AATTATATATAATACAAATGTAGTATTACATAAATTAATTACAATTGAAGTAAATTTGCAACCATACTTATTTTTTAATTCAATTTCTCTTCTTTTTTCTTTCCATTTTATATTTCATGTGACATTGACAATACATATAATGTAGGGTTATAGTTCAAACGCTCACTTCACTTCACAATCAACGGTCGGTTCAAATACCAACTGTAAATTTTTCTGGCGCAACTGCTATTTTGAAAAATCGGAGAATCATCGATTAATTGGTCGATCAACGGTTATTGTATCGACTGTTTTTACGGTCGGTTGGTGCAACCGGGCATAAGAGCCGGTTGTAACAAACAAACGGTTCTATTGAAAATTTTGTAGAGGAATCCCGTGTATTTTATAAATAACACAGTGTATAATTGGTTAAGATTTTAATTTTACAATTTTTGTATTGCTTATTTATTGTTTCTACATGCAGGTCGATACCAAGCCGGAGTAACGGCTTACAACAACTTGGTATACGCTATAGGTGGTTCCGATGCTTGGAACTGTCTTTCTTCAGTGGAATACTACAATCCAGAATCCAACACATGGCATACCTCGAAACCGATCATAACTGCTAGAAGGGGTTGCGCACTGACCGTATTCAACAACAAACTTTACGTAATCGGCGGTTCAGATGGCTCGCATTCTTTAAACACCACCGAAATTTTCGACGAAGAAACACAAACTTGGACGTTCGGACCTTGTATGACTACACCGAGAGCTAATATGGAAGTTGCCGTTGTTGGGGATCGATTATATGCCGTAGGAGGATTCTCCGGTAAGTTCAATTCGATGTATAATTAATTTTATAGTTGACAATATTGGCACGGACCATCCAGATTATTTAGTAAAGGAGATTTTATATTGTTTGATATAATAGAGATATTTTAAGCCACATACATTTTGACATACGTTACAAGCTAAACGTTAAACTGCAAGCGCAGTCTTTCTAAAATAGCGGATGACATTTTTAATTATTGTAGTTTTTGAAGCCATGACATTAATTATGGATAATATAGAAAATATAATTAGACGTCGGATTGATCAAGGTCTAATAGAAGAACTTAATAAGGGGCGCTATTCTTCACGAAATTTTCAGCATACATTAGGCAAAATTAACGTTAAAATATTCAAAGATGTATATAGTGAACTACCAAGGAGTAGGCTAAGGAAGATAGCAGGACTCCTTACATGGCACTGCTGTATGAGGAAGCACCTCCACAACTTAGGAGTAGAGGAAAGTTCCCTATGTAGGGGTTGCGGCATGACTGACGAAACGTCAGTCCACGTTCTCTTAGAGTGTCCATACTGGGCTGTACTACGCAGGCGAATCTTCGGAATCCCTGTTATGGCCCCTGGAGACACAAGCAGACACCCATTGAAAAAGGTTGTGGCCTTTATTGAAGGGCTCGGCTTCATGGATGTCTAGGTAGCAGGAATGGCACAATGGGCCCGCCAGTGGCCTCAGTGCCGGAACCTTGGCTTGACTTTGTCCAGGACAAGGCTCGCCTGTACATTTAGTAGTAGTAGTATATAGTATATTTTGAGACCCAAAATATAATAAAGTATTGAAATATGTTATTTAAAATTATTTGTGCATACTTTTAATACATTTCTAATAGTTTTTCATATATTTTTTTATTCAACGAAATAAACATAATACACTTGACAATTATGTCAAAACCTCACCGCTTAATAAGGTTTCGTTTATTTCGACGTAAATAACGGAGTACGTTATCGCTTATTAAGGTGATCGGTTATTTTTTTTACTATTGCGCATGAGCAAAATAACCGATAACGTATAACGTTGATCAAAGAAGTGGCTTGAAATCTCTCTTTTTTAGGGAAGACTTTCTTGAACACGATAGAATATTTGGATCAAAAAACCAACGAGTGGACCACGTTCGTACCAAAAGGTACATGTGAAATGTTAGCCAGACGCAAACCGAGGAGTCGTAAAAATTCCAGAAAGAGTGTTTCGGAAGACAAAAAATCAGTAAGCTCGCCCAATACACCATCAGACATTATGGAAATTCTCATTGATTCATCAATCGTCGAACCACCTACGACGGGGAAAGAGGTCGCAGATAGTCTATAAGAATTTCAAGAAACAAAAATATCTTGAATCCCCAGTATACAACCGATAGGTATATATATTTAATCCGAAATAAGTATTATATTCATGTTGTACTGAAGAATAATCGCTTCATCATTCTTTTTTTCATAATAATTTCTAAAATATCAGTTCGATATTCTTTGCAAACAGTAAGTAGTTTGAAATTTAATGAAGGTTTTGTGGATTTTACGTGGGCCCTTACTTTAAGAAATCTACTCTTTCAAATGAAACTAACTGTTTCTAAATAATTCCTCTTTAATGAAAAAAACATATATGAAAAGACTGAATTATTTCGATTGATCGAATATCATCCTAAGGATGACAAAATTTTTGTGTTGGCAGCTGGTGCCAAGTTCCCCCATTCGTTTATAGAATCTCCTATAAAGAATATGTGTTCTCCACTGAACTTAACTCTGTTTTTTTAATACTTTCAATCGTTTTGATTATTATTTATAATTTTTGAACACTTTTAATCTGTCAGAATTTTAAATGTATTGTTTGGATTCATGTTTAAATTGAACCTCGTTGGATTCTCAACTACTTTGTGTGTAGAATATCGACTTTAGGTATTCGATTCAATGAAAATGAAAATACGGTACATATCCAAAAAAAATTCAATAGAGATATTTTAGAAATAAATTTGTTCATCTACAATCTCATATTATAATTTGTTTTTATCCAGTAGTTTTCATTTTAAGAATATGATTATTATAATCTTGATATGCTTAGATATCTAAAAGCTCTCCCGGGTGACGTTGAACAATGTACTACTTCGTTTACCCTGATAATTAATTTTTATCACTGTTCATAAGAGTTGTTTGAGTAAATTTCAGTTGAACTGCTTATATTTTACCTTAAATTGATTTGACAAGGCTCACTGTGTACAACAGTGAAACAACGTTCAACAAATTGTCCTCGATGTACATTACTGTTGCTTGGGACACCGATTAATTTTATTTTTTTTATAGAAAAATGAAATTGGTGGATTTAATCGTTAACTTAATACCAAAAATTCTAATTTGGAAGCGAGTAGATGAGGTCAAAGTAATGTTGAAAGTTCAAATAATATATCATAATACTTGCGTTCGCTTCGGAATTACAAGCCTCTAAAGTTTAGAAATAAAAACCAGAACATAACAAAAATCGCTACTTTCCACAAAAACATAATATGTCAGTTCTGTTACTGTAATACAATAATAATCATAGTGTAACGAAGACTCAGTCCCGTCCTCAAAAATAACATGTCGATCCTACTTAAATATCCACTGTTCTGACACAACAGTTATCAGGAACTGGCCCTCCTGCTAGGGAGCGCTCATGCACTTATTTTTCTTTTATCTATAAGGTAATAGGATACCGCATTCTCCCTATATCCACTCTGTATTTCAAATAATAATGTGTATTCATGCAGTTTTAACTTTAACTCCATTATTATTATTTTTAGTGGAATGGTCATTAATTGCCATTTTCACACTGTTTTTCGTGGTTTCCCATATTTGGAGAACATTTTTGAATGACTGCGGGCATCAAATTTGCTTAGTGATACTGATAAATCACGTCCAAATGCTGGCTTACACTCTGATAGCAGAACGAGCCTCGGTGTGTTCCATACTCGACCATGCTGATAATCACATTTCATTGAGAAATTTTAAAACCTGTTCATTGAACTCTCCTGCTTGAGGTTGCAGCAATGTGTGCACGTAAGTGTCTCACGATCAGCTCTGATCATTCCAGGAACTGTCCTTTCACGACAATAATGATCCCCGATGTTTTAATACAATGGAATTTGTTAATCATTAGGATATAGCTGAACTTCAGTAATTTTTTAACTTTGAGCCATTCGTTGATCGAGTACAAACTTCTATGGTGGTCATTACTTGTAATATCACTAAGCGTTAGCTGTAACGGTCACATCACTTTTTTTGTTTGACTTGTAGAGCGATTTGCTGCTACTGAGTTTATTTATTGTCACTGAGCATTGGTACGTTTAGCTCTGACCAAGGTTTCATCTCTTCTAGGTCACCATTTTCATTGCTGCTAACGATATCAGCCTCTTCAGCTATTTTATAGTTTTCACTTGTACCAAAGTCAGTTTTAAACCTAAAACAAATACACTGGACAAGAAACTTTTGATGAAAACTTTCATCCCTCTATTTCTGGTAATGTAGATTGATGTATACCGTCAAAAACAGCACATGGATGTGCGTAGAGCTATTGCACACTAGATGTTGTTTGACCGCGCGGTTATGAGGCCGTCGCGACGAGAAATTGCTAACTCAATGAGTGATAAGCAAACGCGAATTTCCCAAAATCGCTACGCTTTGTGCTGCAACGTTTACTATAAAAGCGAAAGAAATAACTTATTGGTTCATTCCTCAGTTGGGCAACGATTACTGAAGGTACAATGGCATAAACTATACACTGTATTTAAATTACACTATTCCAGTACTTCACACACTTCTACCCAGAGCTTATCTTTTATGTTTTCATGTCTCTAACCTGGTCACTGTTTGTTATAAAGAGCTGGTCCTTTTTCAACTTTAATAATAATTAATTTCTCTTTATCACTACAGTCAGGTACAGACATCTTGTCAACTACTCATTTCCCAACAAAGCAATAAACTGAATACCGATGACAGTAGTTCAACCACTTGTGCCAGCCCTTAAGTTGCACGCTGCACGTATGCCGATCATTTTGCGATGGATTTTTTTTCATAAACTAACGTTTGGTATCTCGGCATACGTGAAACTAAAATTGCAAAATGCAATTTTTCATTACAATAAACAATTAGATTATCTGTCGTTTCCTCCACGGACAAATATTTATTTCGCTTGATTGTTTGTTGAAAATGAGCAAAATTACCGAATCTCAAGGAGGCAAACGTTTAACTATCATCACGCTTTTTTGTAGCGGGCTGACGGACTAACATCTCGGAAACTTAGGCGCGTATTAAAAAAAAAATATTTGAACCTAACCTCATCGACTAATGTTCCTAAATACCCTGTATTATTAAATTCAATTAAACTTCTTACACTGTTTCTAGATATCTAAGTGGTCTTTATATAGGTTAGAACTAGTATAGTTTTTATTTGCTCATTTACCGAATATGCCAGGTAGTGTATTAGCTGAATTCGCGATCATTATAAAATAATTTTATGAAAAAAAGTAGATTGAAAAAGATATAGATATATCTACATATTTTAAATACTCTTTTTTACTTGCAATAACACACATTTATATCAGTATAAAATTAGTCTTGAATTTGACGTATAATTCAAGCTATGGGCATCATTATAGATTTAAAAAATATATTTATAGAAAAATGATCGAACTACTGTTAAAATAGTATCATTCCATATAAAAATCGACCTCTACTAGGGCGAAGTACTGAAATTTACAGATAACATTTTAACATCTGATTCTTCCACTGATCTAAGTTTCTCGTCCGATATCTTCCTATCTGTGCACTCCAATGTCGTCGGATGGAAAAAATTTTCATTTCCCAAGTTTTAAATTTGAACCGCCTGTTGAATTTCAATATGAATCATGGAGGGTATTTGTAATGTCGCCAAACAAGATCATAAACTCGTTTTATTGTATGTAATTTCGTCAAGAAACCTTTTCAGGTATAAAATTCAAGTGATGTGGCCAAAACTCCCCTTTTTCGGATTTTTAATTAGGCAATTCTGATTTATACCCTTAGGATCATTCTACATAAATCCGTTGTTGGTACAAGATTCCTGTTACTTTGTTATTGGCATTTAAAGTTGCAGTTTTTCCCTTTATATGGTCTTTACAATACTAGTATTCTTCAATTTTCCTTGCCCTTATCGATAAATTCACCAATGAATTTTTTTTTAAATGTAATAATCGCATTAAACCATGATATGTATTTACAAACCCAAATCTAGAGTCATAAAATTCTACCTGAAAAGTTTTGGCGAAATTATGTCTAGGATTATAATTATAAAAATCGACAAGTTATTGAATAATTATTTTTGGCGAAAATACATTATAGATTGATGTAGCAATGTGTATTGTAAAAAAATTTGAATGTTTGAATTTACAAATATATTTCTTGTGTATCACGATTCCGGTGACATTGTATTTTTTCTACTATTTTCATTTACCAAGTTGTATTATTCAAATTAACTTTAATTTGTAAAAAAATCGAACGAAAAAGACGTTAAGTACTATTTATTTTTCCTGAAAATATTAACATTATCCATAATGGATCGATATTTGTTTGGTTGGAACAGTTGTATTGAAACAAAGGGTACGTATTATAGCGTATTCGACTATGTGCACTGGTGCAGTGCAGCTTTCCATGTTTGGATTACTCACCCGATTGTCATGCTTAAAAATCCGCGTGTTTGGGACGACTGCAGAGCAATTATTTTTGGTCGGCCGGTTGTCACCGCCTGGAGAAAGTCGGAACTTTTTTGAACTGGTATTTTTAATAGTGCAGTGGAACAAAACGTAATATTTTCAATGATTAATAGGACATGTCCACGACAGTTGACAAAACACGACGCCACTTCTTTTTGTAACCGCACTTGCATTTAAAAGTTTCGATTCGAGTTTACAACGGACTAACGTAAGATAGTCGAAAAGAGACATCAACGTCATTCCATATGCGTAAAACCGACTGGTGTGTAAGGCTCCTTAAATGTCATGAGTAGGCTTTATATGGACCACCTATAACATTCGATAAGCTTTAACTTCAACCGGCTTCACGCAAATAGGATGACATTAACGTTTTTAATACTTTCACCTTTTTTTTAATACATCTGTACTTCGTTCGCTGGGTAAAATCGTGACCAAACGTAACGAAGACTCATTTTTTTGGGTATTGAAATTTCACCTTGAGATTTTTAATGGTTCACATAGTTCAAGCTTACTGAAGCAGATATTTCTTTGCCAATCTATGGTCTTCGCCATTGTAATTTCTTTGCTTTTACAGTGTTACATCAATTTCCTTTTTCTTCCCTCATTATGTTTCCAATTTTTTTTTTGTTTTTTCTATTCCGTTTTTATGGAATTTACACAAATATTCGCCACCGAAATGCAACTATGCGGAATAAGTTGTTGAAAAGTATTTGCAAAATCGACGATTGTTAGAGAAGGGGTCGAAAAAAGTATGAGCATAAAGCCAAAGTTACCAAGATCTTCTCTAATATTCAAGATATACTGTGTCATTTTCGTTCGTTAAATTTTATATAAAAAATACCAGTGCTCATAGAAATGTGATGAATCAAGGCAATTGTTACGGGAAAAATATTTTTTCTATCGATTGTTTTTCGGACAAAACTTGTTTAATATTTGAAAAGCATTAGGTTTATTTTTGTGATAAGCCTATGATAGAGATATTTATATATGATCATTTCTCTTATAGGTAATTTATGGTTAATGAATAAATGTTTTATTATAAAAACTCTTTTTTTATTCCATTCTATTACTGTATTTCCGAAAACTTGAAGATCAATTTTAAAAACATGAAGGCTACATAAGGAGCATGAACTTGGTACAGGAAAATTCACTAAATCCTCGAGGTTAATGGTGGAATTCTGAGAACATCTGTAAGGTGGTATTATTATAAAATACACTTTCCATATTTCCAGAAATCATATGAGATTCTAACGAAGACACTTAAGGAATCAATTAAATCCCTTTGATACGCAAGACAGGCATTTTAGACATATGTTTCGGTTGGACAAAAATAGTGTTCAATTCATAATTTAAGACCTCATATATGTTATGAAGAATAATTTAGGAATTCCATTTGTAGTGAAAGTGATAATAAT
This sequence comes from Galerucella calmariensis, assembly GCA_910591675.1. Lineage (NCBI taxonomy): Eukaryota > Metazoa > Arthropoda > Insecta > Coleoptera > Chrysomelidae > Galerucella > Galerucella calmariensis. Next base: position 13,918 of record CAJUYG010002905.1, read on the forward strand.
TAATTTACAGTCTTTTTACAATGCATTTAAATAATTGCGCCACCAGCTCTTTTTATTAAATAATTGGGATCTATAGTACTATATTAATGCGAATAATGTAATCATTTTCCATGAATTATAAGTATAGCTCCAATTGCTCTGGAGACGTATTTTTGGTCTTTTTACACCTTGTGTCCTACAAAATACGTATATTTAAATAAATAAATAACATTTTAAATATATTATCTCAGTAGTTTATTTACGCAATTCTTTTATTACAAATTGTGAAAATATCAATTAGCATTAAGGTTTACCAGGTCGGTACACACACACAGATGTTGAATACTTTTAATGGTTTTGAGGTTAGAATTATTATAAGGTAAAGATCTGTAACTATGACTTACAGATTTGGTTCCAGAATAGCGAATTTTACAAATATGTGAAGGTTCAAATTACAAATTCTGTAGCTTATAGGTAAATTCTCAGAATAAAAACATCAATCTTCATATTATGTGTTATTGTTTCTCCATTTACTTTATGGACAATTCTTAATGACACAACCTGTCTCCGAAAAAAAACTAAGGAAACTTTTTCACTCGCCCAATCTTGGAGGAACGCTTTATTATTTGTGTCTTCAGATTACACACTAAAATTCCGAGCTCACTACAATAGGCGCCCTTACTCATATAATATATACAGTGATGGGCAAATGTGTGGAACCAAGTAAATATCTCCTGAATTATTAGAGATATCAAAATGAAATTTGGAAGGTGGATTGCCTATTTGTTTCTATATTTTTTTTAACAATTTTGAACTTCCGGTTTTACCGGAATTAATGTAGATTTTAAAATTTGCAATGGAACACCCTGTATATTATTTTGGTTTCTGATGAAACATTTTATTACGAATACAAAAATATCGGGTTCGATATTTTTTATTTCAATACATACCGAGATATTAACAGAAAAGTAACTGCGAGGAAAGGAAAAATCTAATATATAAAATCGACATTACTTCCGGTGAAACCGGAAGTTCAAAATTGTTGAAAAATATGAAAACAAATGGGCAATCTACTGTAGTATCCACCTTCCAAATTTCATTTTGATGTCTCTAATAATTCCAGAGATATTTACTTGGTTCCACACATTTGCCCATCACTGTATTTTATATTATTAGAAAATGGGTTAATCACTAACCAGGTCTTGAAAACTTGAATGCGGGAGGTTAGGTTTGGTTTGATGAGGTGGCCAATCCGGTTATTCCACTGCGACCTTTTCAGATCTATTGTAGTCCTTTGAATCTAGATAACATTCTCCAGGCAATCGCACTGACATAGCAGCAGTTGGCGCTATCAATCCTGTGATGTGTAAGGCGAAAATTTACATGTGGTGCACTAGAATCAAATTGTTTTAATCTTTAGCGTTATGTTTAACGTTGTCTGTTTGCGGTCTTCGTTATTTAGATGCACTAGAAAGAGGGCAAATACATTCCCGAAAACAAATCCTTTTAGTTTCTGTTAATACCCCTGATTTTGTTAACCAGATAGATAGAAACAGGAAGAGTTAAGTTGTCGTACAATGTTTTTAAAATGACAATAAATTGCTTACTAAAGATTCTTCAAATGGAAGAAGCTCGCTATCCCATACTGCTTCGAGCAGCACCTACGTATTACCACAAAATATAATTGGGCATCTCAAATCAAACAATTTTTTGTCAATCATTCACGTGTCGAGCTTCATCGAGTAAACATCGTTCAAGCATACAAAAAATTTTTGCTAATTAGTCTTACGAGTTTTATCACCAAAATGTGATTAGTAAAAGAGTTTTTTTTTGTTTGCGATATTCTTACAATTCTAACTGGATTTTTATTATCCTAGCAATTATTAGTGAATTCCAGTGGTGTATCGCCAAATTCTACTAGTTTGAGGTGAGTTCCTTCTAAACCTCTTCCGCTCTGGAAGAGAGTCTGTACTACTTCCCCTTTTTTTCCTTTTCTTTTATCATCTGTGTAGTGATCTTGGTAACCAGGATCACACACACAAACAATGAGTGTCCACAATAACACTCATTCAATAAACAACAATCCTATCACTAAACCAAAATCATATGACGCTGCCGCACTCACCAAACCACCTCCTCCTTCTTTTCCCAAAAGGAACCAAGCTATTGTTATGCACTCAATACTAAACACTGTACTAAGTGAATATATTAAATCCATTGGTGAAATAGTTACTCCAAAAAATATCACATTTGCCTCCCGTATTTCCAATAATAGAATCTGCATTTTCCTTGCTTCCACTCAAATTGTGGATCAACTTCTGACCAGTACACCACACATCACGGTTAACTCCACTATCGTTCCCATTCGGAGACTAATCTCTCCTAAGAGAATTCTGATTTCAAACGTATGCCCTTATATCCCACATACTTCAATTGAGCAATCTCTAGAAGATCTTGGTTCTCAGCTTGCAACTCCTGTCACTTTTGTGAAATGTGGAGCAATTGACGATCAATATGCTCATATCATGAGTTTTCGTAGGGTAACCTTCGTCATCCCCGATAAGGATGACTTTGAGTTACAAACCTCCATACTAATTGATCACGAAAATACATCCTTTAGAATATTCATATCCACCGACAGACTTGAATGTTTTCTCTGTAAACTGACCGGGCATACCGCAGACTTCTGCCCTAAAGTCCCCAGTGGTCCTGATACCAATTTACTCTCAACTAATCCTCATCCTGCCTCTTCCTCCCCTGTTGATTCTACACTGATTAGCCCTACACCGACAGAACCTGAGTCCTCTCTAGATGATTTCACTCCACCTCTTACAAAGGATCCTGAATTTCCTCCTACCTCTCCTGTTACTATCCCTCCTATTGCCACATGCCAAAAAAGAAGCATCTCTTCGGATAACCTTACTGATACAGAGTCGAACCACAGCTCACAGAACGAACATTAACTTTTTCAATCCTTTTATCTTTCATAACTCTTCTATTTTCAAATTTTTACACTGGAACTGTGATGGATTCTTTCCCCGGCTGGAGAGAATCCAACATTTAATATCAGAATCTACACCAGACATTGTATGCCTTCAGGAAACAAATGGGAAAAATTCAAAACTTCCCCTATTGAAAAATTTTGAAGGATATAATATTAGAACCAATTGCTTAAGAGCTAGTGGTGGTACTTCAATATTTGTTTCCTCTGACTTTTTTTCTGTTCACCTTCCGCTTTCCTCTGAATTAGAAGCCATAGCCATAACCTGTTGGTGTCCCAATAAACTCACTATTTGTAGTCTGTACGTTCCACCAAATCACCCTCTTAAAGAGGAAGAGCTTGTGAATCTCATATTCGAACTTCCCCAACCCTTCATTCTCGTAGGAGATTTCAATGCTCACAATACGAGGTTCCAGTCATACATTTGGTAAAGGAAAGATTGTTGAAAACGCTATAAATAGCACAGGTATTTGCATCTTAAACACCGGTTCCAATACCCAGTTCAACATTTCATCTGGCTCCTTTTTCTAAAATCGATCTTAGTTTTAGTGACCCCAAACTAGCTCCTTCACTAACATGGTTTACTGATGATGACCTTCACGACAGTAATCATTTTCCATCTTTATAACTAACACCGATAATTAAGTCGACCGAGCTCTAACAAAAAGTTACTGGCGTTTAAAATACGCTAATTGGCCTGAATATATCACTAAAACTGAACAATCCATACCCAACATCTCTTAATAACAACATTGATGAGTCTGTTACCTTGTTCGCAAATACTATTCGACTTGCTGCGGAGGCTCACATTGGGAAATCGCTTATCCCTCCTTCGCAAAAAACTGTTCCATGGTGGAACTCATCATGCAAACATGTAATTCAGCAGCAAAAAACTGCACTAAAATTATTCCGCAGTAACAAAACCCAAGAAAACCTCATCAATCTCAAAAGAGCAAGAGCAAAAGCCAGATACACTATAAAACAAAGTAAAAAATCTTCCTGGAGAAATTTCGTCTCTTCCGTTAATGAAAACACTAACCCCAATCAAGTGTGGAAGAAAATTGAACAAATCCAGGGTAAGAAAAGTAATACAAAAATTACCAGTCTATTTCACAACCAAACCAATGTTACTGATAATCAAGATATTGCCGAGGTCCTAGCTGAAAGCTATGCAGCAAAGTTTCACAGTCAACGCAGTTCTAGCTCATCGAAGTCGCCTCTCCAACCACCTTTGCCATGCTCATCCTCTTCCATTCAAGATATTGATAAGCTCAACTCTCCTCTAACGTTTCCAGAATTAAAGGCTGCACTAAAATCTTGTAAAAACACTGCTTCTGGCCCAGATCTCTCCTATATATTTTTCAAAAAACTTTCCTTTTCAAGTCTTCAAAAACTTCTCGAATTGTATAATAATATCTGTCTATCCCAAAAATTCCCAAATGAATGGCGGTCTTCCATAATAATTCCAATAAAAAAACCTGATCAACCTGCTACTTCTCCTAATTCTTACAGACCTATATCACTCACATGTACCTTGTGTAAAATATTAGAGAAAATAATTAACAAACGCCTCATTTGGTTCCTTGACGAATACAACATTATACCAAAAGAACAATCAGGCTTTCGACGACATAGATCTACCCGCGATAATCTTGTTCTGCTACAAAATGATATTGCCAACTCAATAAATAACAAATATGAAATGATCGCCGCCATCTTTGATATCGAAGGAGCTTTTGACAGAATTAGTCGTCAAGCCATAATCTCTAAACTAAATGAATACCACATTAACGGAAATATATTTTATTTTTACAAAATTTTCTAGCTTAAAGATCCTTTAGGGTTTCTGTAAACGGCCACATTTCATCTTTGTACACCCAGACCGATGGTGTTCCTCAAGGATCAGTTTTAAGCCCAACTCTATTTAACTTAGCAGTAAGTGATCTGTGCCATAACTTACCTTCTCCTACCAAATATGTAGCTTACGCTGACGATTTAATACTATACTGCCATGGTCGTTCCCACATATCTATTAATGATTCTCCCCTTCCTGTGGTTAATTACTGCAAAATACTAGGTATGACATTTGATTCTCGCCTCTCTTGGAAACAGCATATTCTTGAAACAAAAGGTAGGTATCTGTTCACATCAACTTCCAACCCTCTAAATAACCCTTCACCAACAGTTAAACCTATCGCTTTTACTCTAGCTTCATTAACAAATAACATAAACCTCTTACTCACAAACCCCTCTCCGTTTTCTCCAACCCCTTCCTGGATCATGCACCCTCCTCAGGTCAATACTTATTTATCCAAATTTAATAAACACGAACACCTAAAAATCTCATGATTAAATCATTTCTTGAAATCATCCATAACAATCATTACGACTTAGTATTATACTCCGACGCTTCCAAAAGTGATACAGGCGTTGGCTGCTCAGTTACCACAGCAAAAAATCTCATCAGCACTTCCTTAATCCCTTCTTTGTACAATGTGCATACTGGAGAATTGTACAGTATTCTACAAGCTTTTAAGCACATCAACCATTCCAATAAAAAAGTTCTGTACATCTGTACAGACTCTCTAGCGTCTATCCTACCTATCCAAGAATTATTTACTGAACATCCCATTGTCCAAGAAATCCATCATTCTTATCACCATATTTATTCCCTAAACACCACAGTCACCATTATATGGATACCCTCACACATCGGTATACCTGGAAATGAACTGGCCGATCAGCATGCCAAATCAGCTTCAACTACTGCCACAATTACTGCTCATATCCAAATTTGCAAGGATGTTAAGGCAGAAGCAAAAAAAATCGCTAGACATACGTGGCAAACTCACTGGAGCTCCACCAAGACTTCACTAGTATCCATCCAGCCTATTCTCAACTCACCTCTGTTTGCTGAGCCCACTGAACTTTCTAGACAAGAATTATCAATACTTCGGAGACTTCGAATAGGCCACACAAAACTCACGCACAGCTACTTGATGACCTCAAGCAACAGACCTTCCTGTCAAAGCTGCCAGTGCCCACTTACCATTAAACACATCCTGGTTGATTATCGCCAATTTAGCATAAGAAGACAACAACATAATCTCAAATCCCAGCTGCAAGACATCCTAGGGGTCCCAAACCAAATCGAGCCAACACTGAATTTCTTAAAAAATATATCACTGTAACATAAACTTTAAACTATGTTTTGTAACTATCTGTATTAATTACAATTACTGTTTCTTGTAATCGTCCTGTGCAAGTGGCCATAGTTGCCGAGCACATAAATTGAATAAAAAAAAAATTTTTTTGTTGAAATTTATTCATAGAAGTTATGGAATAATTTGACTTATCGTCATCTAACAACACAAAAAAAATACTGTTCTTTAAATATATCTTCCTGCATCAATCTACATTCCAAAAATTAACACGTACCTTACCAAATTTGGAAAAAAATTAGGCACAGAATGGTTTAAGTGAAAAATCATTTTTAGAAAAGACACAGAAGTGAATACGATTTGATAATGTACAGTGTGATGCTTTAAGAAATGACAGGAGTTGGATGCTATCTACAATTTGTAGTGTATACATCGGATAGTGTAAAAGTGTTAGAAAAGAAAAGGAGAACCAAATAGGTATCAGGTACAAGATACGGTTAACGAAGTTAATGTTCTAGGTATAAATTTCAGAAAGTCCAGAAACTACACTGTGGAGACTTTGAGAGAAGGATGACGTTTTGTCGTTGGTGGAGACGAAAATAACTCCATGATCCATATTTTAACAAAATGATACTTGTGAAAGTATCTGATAAAAGTACATTTACTAACAGTGGAATATTTAATCCAAGAAAGAAGCATTTCTATGCCTACGAACGAATTTAATAAGGGAAGCTAGGCCACAGGTCCGTCGTTTTTCGCAAAATATATGGTGTGGTCATAGAGAAATATAATATAATGAGAGTTGTCGACCCTGTAGTAACAGTTGGCATCACGTCGATCGAAGCGCACCAGGAAGGGTTGTTGGAACTAATTTTTGAGGGCGGGATATTTAAATTGGTTAGTTGGGATTGTGGGTATGTACATCTCACAATTTGTCCAAAAATTGTTTATTATATAATTATTTCATTACAAAATATTAAAACTTCATTAATTTTTAATAATGAAATGATTATAATTAATAAACAATTTTAAGACACATAAATTAGATAAATGAGAAATGAACACTAATATAAAATTTTTATCAAACTGCACATAATATAACAAATAATCTACATCTATATTATTATTATCATCAATTCATCGAACATTTACATATTATTAATCACAAAATAACATATTTTTACTAAACTCACATTATATTTAGGAAAGTTAATCTAATATCACATCCAATTGCACATTATTTCAAAATTATTCACAGAAACTGCAAAAATTTAAATAAAAAGGAGTTAGAAAGTAGATTCTCCATTTCTATGAAGTCAGGAACAGGTCTTAAACAAAATAAATAAAATGCATTACCTTAAGTTACAATTTGTTAGGTAGATGAGTTTCTTTGAGGCACTATCATTATTGTTAGAAAAAATAAGCTTTCATTTCACAGGCAATAGCTACAGTATTTTCAAAAGCTTGGGTATATTAGGTCTATTATTATGTTCAACTACTTTTGGTAGTAGTGTATGATCTAACGATTGCAAAGGGAAAACAAATCTAATCAGTATTTTGCATAATGAACCTGTAAATGCATTATTATTAAAATGATCTTTAAACAACCTTTGATCCTTTGATGTAGAAGGAAATTCTAAAATGTTGTACCTCTGTTCACTTTGATTAATATCAGATGGAAATTTGAAAAATGTTTTATTCATACTACAAATTGCTAAGTGGCCAAAAATATGTACCAAGCAATACAACTATGACGTATTATATTTGGTGATTATATTTTAAAGGTTTACTTACTTTTATTTCCTTAATTAGAACTAAAATCCTTAATAAATTTATAAATAAACTAATTTTGTAGAATAATTTTATTATTGACACTTTCACAATGACTTTGACAAGCAGAAGCTAGATTCACACTAGCCAATGTATGATTGATTTTGTATATTTTCGTTTTTAATGACTTAAAAGTTGATATACTAGGATATTTCATAATATTTATCGACATTGAAGGATAAATAGTGAAGTGAAATGTAATTTATAGTATTTTATACCATTTTATTATATTTCCCTTTTGTAAAAAGTCTTGTAGTTCTCACGACCGAAGCGACTCGATGCGCGGGTCAGTTGCGCAGAAACATTGTGCCTTATACCGCCTATACTTCAATCCGTCTCTTTTATTTTGTCTATGGGTGTGGTCTAATCAATAATCAAATGATTGGACCAATATTTTTGGACGGTAATTTACACCAGTTCCGATATTTAGAGCTACTGGAGGAAGTATCCGATGGGATGTCCCTAGCAACAAAAAGAAATATTGACGGATGGCTGTAGTGCGCATAATGCGAGAAGAGTTGTACAGTATTTAAATTAATATTTTGAAATAATTGAATTGGTACCAACGGGCCGACAAGATGGCCTCCTCTATCCCCATGTCCTAACCCCATAGATTATTTTATATGGGACTTACATAAAAAACGAAGTTTACAGAAAAAAATATGCCAAACAATACAGGGTGTCCCACGACGAGTTAAAACTATCTGTATATGGCAAAATACTTATAGTAAAATCATGAAAACTTCTACGTTTGGGTCTTCGGATACGATCTTTTTAACTAAAATATTTTCAAAGATGGCTGCAACTTTGTTATTTTGAATAGAACACCCTGTATATTAATACATTTACGTAAAATTTTAGTATGGTTTTGCCTGAAAACTTTTTTCGAAAAATGCATACTTTTTGAGTTATTGATTTTTTTGGAAAAAATTTGACCGTTGCAGACTGTTCGTTACCTGAATATTAAATTCTTCTATATCCCATTTTTGTAACTTCGAGAAAATCACAATCAAAGATAAGTCCTTACAATTCATTAGATAATATAAATATTTTTTTATTTGTAAAGACTCTGCATTTGTATAAAAATTTACTTTTATTTTAGGCCAATAGAATTAACACAACACAAGCCATTTTTTCTTATTCTCAAATTTTAATTTTGAAGATAGAACAAACCACTACTTTTACGGCCGTTTTAGTGAATTGTTAGGATATAGAACATTTTTTATGGATGTAGACTAATATATGTGTAATATTAAGATGTTTAGCCGGTATTTCAGATAAATAAGTATAATAATAACGCAAAAATGGAACACATTTTTATTTATGAATTGAAAAAAATGTTAAAATAACATAAAAATCAAAATAAAAAATAAATTGTAGGTACTATGGGTTTGGTTCAGTAACTAATTTGATAAAACATGATGCTAAATAAAATACCATTTTATTATTTTTTCGAAATATTTTTCTTGGTTTTAGGCTTCTGTTTGTTTTTAGATTTATTCGCTTTTTGAGAATAATTATTGTCTCCCTTTTTGTTTTTAGAATTATCCACCTTTTGAGATAAAGCAGTTTTTATTATTCTAGATACCTCTTGGTTTTCGGTAATATTAGTAATTTCAAAAATAACTTGTTGCTGTGGTATTATTATAGTTTGATTGGGTATCTTCCAACACCAATTATTTGAGACAGTGTGCTAAAAAAAAGTACGGTTAAAATTTGTGTTGGCGAAAAAAAGTACCTGTGTATTCGCGAAAATTTTTCCGATAGTGGGCGCTGCAGTTTATGTCAAAGCTGTCAGTGGAATGGGGTAAACAATGCTAACCCCCAATTTGTTTCAATACACGTACTGTAATGGCAATTTGGTTTATTTTCCCCATTCCAATTTTGCTCGTTTTCGCGAATAAGGTTGGAAACCTGACAGAAGGTATATATAAAATTTGAATTTTAATTCTTATTTTGGACAAATGTGGACAAGTTACTAATTGAACAACCTGTATATTTTAAATTTAAGTGGACGACGCGGCATTTAAAATAAAAATTATCATGTTGGTAAATATTTTTCAAATTAAAAATACTGAGTTTATCGAAACATTTACGACCCTATTTTACATATTATAGTAGTTTACCTAACTAGTGCGGAGAAAAGTCACTTTACGCACTTGTTAGGTACACTATTTTTCCTACTAGCATGCGGAAAACACCCAAAAGTAAACAAAAAGAAACATTTATTATCAAACACACAAATTAATTATCATTATTTGATCTTCATTTGATGCGGCTTATATCAGGGCCATTAAAAATTAATGGAAAAAATTTTTTTTTCAATTGAAAATTATTTCAGAATTTTTATAAATTCCTTAATTTTTGAGTAATTTCGTAAACTACAACCATACATATATTTAATTTCAATATTCAAATATCAGTATACTCCCCTAAAACCTAACAAATTTACTTTCCACACTAGTTCGGAAAAGTGGCTCTTTCCACACTAAAAACAGTGCAGAAAAGTGGACTTTTGCGCACGCTAGTAGAAAAAAAATATAACAAAATTTTTCAGAATCAGCCTAAGAAACTGTTCGTTTAAAGAACTTTCTCCCAAACTTCAGTAGTACACACTCGATTGGTTTTTCAGGAGGAGGTGAACTAATGAGTGTAGAACTACTTAATATGTGGCATCTGTAAAAAAAAAAAAAATTATAATTACAATTTTTTTCTTAAAAAAAAATCAAAATTTCAACTTCAGTACGTATCGTTGCTTTTTTAGTATGTAAATAACAATTGAAAAATGTAATTATGGAACTAAAAAAAATATGCCAAAGACCCGCCTATTAACTCAATTAATGGAGGCGATTTACCCGCGAAATACAATTTTAGGTTTAAAGGAATGTTTTGAATTTTTAAACATCTTCACTTACTTTTCTGTTTTGCCAGATTCGTTCTCCAGGATATTAACACAAATACTTTCATTAATAACTTGATCTTACTGAACAAAAACAAAGTAATTTAACAGCCAAAATAGCAGCGGATCCGACAAAAAGGTGAAATAGGCCAGTGGGTGGTGTTAAGACGATTCATAGAGGGTGGATATAGAACAACATTATATTCACTTTACCAAAACCTTCTGGTGGATGTAGCATGCGCCCTATTGCTTAGTGGATATGGAACAATATAATTTTTAAACAACTTTCCTTTCATAAGGATATAGTACAAAACTAGAGAAAAAACTTTCTTATTAATGGTATTACATTGATAATTTTTTACTGAATATAGTAACCAATCAAATTACTTAATTTCAAGTCATGTGTCAAATTTCATCCAATCACCGCTGTATTACAGCGATAATACCCTACATGTGGTGTTTTCAGTTTGGTGTTTATTTTTTATCAAAAATTAGTTGAACGTCAAACTGACAAATGGATTAAAAATGTCGCGAATAATTTGATATGGCATCTAACGATTCAATTAATTTACCAATTGTACTTTTCACAACTGTAGTTTTGAATAAAAATGAATATTTCTTTGATTATAACTATTAAATTATTAAACGTCAGATTTACAATCAATTTTTTGATATCTACAAAGTAAAAAATTATCTTATCGAATACTCCTCGGGTCCTGATAAATACTCAAAATTTTGTCGTAGAGAATCCTTCAAGCGTGTTGCTCAAAGATAATAGCCCTCGGCCTGCGGCCTTGGGCTATTATCAAGCAACACGCTTTCAGCATTCTCTATGACAAAATTATCTCGGTATTATCAAGACCCTAGGGGTATTACTACTGATAATTTTTACGGATATAGAACAACTACTACTACTACAGAATGTGCAGGCAAGCCTTGACCTAGCCAAACTAAAGTCACGGTTCCGGCACTGAGGCCA
>CAJUYG010002905.1:25866-48151 GCA_910591675.1 Galerucella calmariensis
AGTTTGGATTGTCTAGGACCCTGCAGGGCATTCCAATGAGCGAGGTGCTGGTTCCTCAGCCACTTCCTCGTCTCCTTGCGTATCGTTTGTTCTGTTAGGCCGAGGGTCGGGCCCGGGCCGCAGAAAGGAGCTGACGCCGCTTCCGCAGGCTGTTTAGCCTCGGGCTAATCAATGATGATTGACCATATTCTTTGAGTATACATTTATTTTCATTAATTACATTCAAAATTAAACAGAGAGATTTGAAATGTGTAAAAATGAATTAACTTTCAAAAATGACTGACATTCTCAGCATAGTTACTTATACAACAACTACTATGCATAAACATGCCGCCCGCCTTGAAAGGACACAGTTCTTTCAAAACAAATATAAAGATTAACAGGCAGCATACAGTTTCATACAAAAAAAGTTATATGCAACTACCTATAAAACATATTATTAAATGGAAATATTCGATAAAGGTCACAAGAATATATAAATTCTCTTTAAACCTTTCAAATTATTAAATTCCAATTGATGTATAACAATGGTTAAATCTACGAAATATATAGTTTATTTTTTCTAGTGCTTAGAATCAACTGTCTATAGGCAAAACACATACACGATTGAGTGTTCTTTTAATTTCACTACCGCGCACCTTGAGTGACACTACCCTGGTGATCCCATCTGGACCTGGGTGCATAACTGTAACGCGTCCAAGAGGCCATTGAAGTGGAGGAGCCTTGTCATCCTTAACCAACACCATAGATCCCATTTTTAACATTTGGTGGCAGTTACTTTTCCATTTCTGTCTCGTCTGGAGCTCGTTCAGGTACTCTAGCTGCCATCTAGACCATAATTGTTGAACCATCAACTGTATCGATTGCCATTTGTCAAGACGGTTCTCAGGAACATGGGTGATGTCAATCTCTGGCAGCATTGTCAAGGTGCGTCCAATTAAAAAGTGGGCTGGCGTCAAGGCTGTGTTATCATCAGGATCGCTAGACATAGCGCAAAGCGGTCGAGAGTTCAAAATACCTTCTACCTGATGCAACAATGTACAGAATTCTTCAAATGTCATAGATTTACAACCCATTACCCTTTTTAAGTGAAACTTCACGCTCTTTATTCCTGCTTCCCATAAACCCCCAAATGTAGGAGAGCTTGCAGGAATAAAATGCCATTTAATTTTTTCTGTCAAGAGACCTTGAGCTATATCTTTAGAGTGACTCTCTAAAAATTCGTAAACAGCATTTAATTCTTTGTTTGCACCTATATAATTCGAGCCGTTATCAGAATAAATGTTGCAAGGTTTGCCTCTCCTACTAATTAATCTTTTAATACTTGCCAGAAAAGCATTGGTTGTAAGATCCGACACCAATTCAATGTGGACAGCCTTAGTACTCATACAAACAAAAAGGCAAATATAGGCTTTCGTCAGCTTAGCACCTCTAGTTTTTCGATCCTTAATAAGAAATGGACCTCCATAATCTGTACCTACGTTTTGAAATACAGAAAATCCATTTACTCGACAATGAGGTAAATCACCCATTAAATAATTCAAGATCTTTGGCTTGGCTTTAAAACAACATACACATCTATTAATATCATATTTACAGCAACTTCGTGCCGAAATAGGCCAGTATTTTTGCCTTATGGAAAAAATCAATTGTTGAGTGCCACAATGGAGCAAACGTTCATGTTCATTAATTAGAATCCTTTTTGTTAAATTGTGATTGTTTGGCAAAATAATTTGATGTTTACAGTTAAAAGGAATGTTGCTATTTCTTAAGCGACCACCAACTTTCATTAAATCTTCATGAATGAAGGGGTTTAAAGAAAGAATTCGACTTTTGTTTGGTATGTCTTTATTATTAATTAGATTCTTATATTCGTTAGGAAAACATTCTTTTTGAACTGATTTTATTGCTAATGATAGAGCTGCTTCAATTTCATCAGGTTTAAGTCCACCATCCCTTCTTTCCAATAAACTAACCTTGCAATTGTTTTTAAATCTTAAAATATATCCTAATATCCTTAAAAATTTATTAAAAGACGAAAAACGGTCTAACAAATAGTTAATTAAATTGAAACTATTTACAGTTATACAAGTAATAGTTATTGCTTCGGGTAAATTTTGACATAGTTCAAAATTTAGAATATTCCATTCACTGTCTTTGTGGAGAAGCCATCTGGCCCAAACCACCATAAATTACTACTTTTCAAATTGTCTACCGAAACCCCTCTTGATAATAAATCCGCGGGATTATGTTCTGATCGAACATGATTCCATTAAACAAAAACTTGTCAGAATCTGTATTTCTTGGACTCGATTGGCTACAAATTGCTTCCATTTACTTGGTTCCTCTTTTATCCAACATAAACAAATTGTGGAATCTGTCCAACAGTAAATACTATTTAATGGTATTTCTAAATGATCAGTAGCCTTTTTTAATAAATTTGATAGTAAGACTGCCGCACAAAGTTCTAGTCGTGGAAGACTCAGAAGTTTTAACGGTGCAGCTCGTGATTTTGCGCATAGTAAATTAGATATATAGTTACCAGATGACGTCAAACATCTTATATAAATACAACAACCATAAGCCTTTGTAGATGCGTCACTAAAACCAAGCAGCTCAATACTAACATAATCTGAAATACTTGCGTGACGTGGGATTTTTAAATCATTTAAAGAATTTAAACTGCTATAAAAATGTAACCAATTTTCATTAAAATCCGGTGGTAACTCTTGATCCCATTCAAACTTTCTTTTCCAGAGATCTTGCATAATTAATTTTGCATTTATCACAATTGGACCAAGTAGTCCTAAAGGATCGTAAATCTGACAAATTACAGAAAGAATACTACGCTTGTTCCACTGACATGGTTGAATGGTAAAATCAATGTTAATCTTATATCTGATAAAATCATTCTGCGGATCCCAGTATATTCCTAATGTTTTATTTTGCTCACCTATTGGAAGTATGGCAACATCTAACTGATTATTAATTTCAAAGTCTTTCACAATATTCGAGTCATTGCAAAGCCATTTTCGTAATTCAAAACCTGAATCACTCAAAATTTTTGAGACATCCCTTTGTATTTTAGTTATTTCATCTTTAGAATCAGCATCCATATAGTCATCCAGTCATCCATATAGAAATCACGCCTAATTATTTTGGAGGCCAACGGATATTTATTTTTATAGTCTTCCGCAGCATCGTGCAGCATGTAATAGACTTTTAACAGCAAGGTATGGCGCTGACGCAGTACCGTACGTCACAGTATTCAACTCATAACATTTTAATTCATCTTTTGGATCTATTCGCCAAATAATCTTTTGAAATTGACGTTCATCCTTGTCTACAAAAACTTGACGGTACATTTTTGATATGTCACTACTTAAAACGTATTTATGTAAACGAAATCTCATGAGAATTGAAAATATGTCTTGTTGAAGAGATGGACCAATATACTGCACATCATTTATAGAAAGACCTGAGCTTGACTTTGCGGAACCATCAAAAACTACGCGACATTTAGTTGTCAAGCTAGACTGTTTTACAACCGCATGATGTGGCAAAAAAAATCCATTATCATTGTTAAAATCTATCTCAGACATATGTCCTAAGTCAATATTAGGCTGTGTCAATATACTCTTTCATAAAATTAACATATAAATTCTTTAGCTCTACGTTTTTATTTAACCTTTTTTCTAACAAATCAAATCTATGCAACGCCATAGTTTTAGAGTCGCCCAATTCTGTTAATGAA
The DNA here is from genome assembly GCA_910591675.1 of Galerucella calmariensis. Lineage (NCBI taxonomy): Eukaryota > Metazoa > Arthropoda > Insecta > Coleoptera > Chrysomelidae > Galerucella > Galerucella calmariensis. The sequence goes on from CAJUYG010002905.1 coordinate 29,621, forward strand.
TCTTTAAATGGAATTCTAACTATATATCTTCCCGAAGGATCTTTTTTAACGGTTTCTTCAAAATAATTCTCACAATACATTTCTTCATTTGAAAGTATTTTTTTAACTGGACTCAATTCTTCAACCTCCCAGAATTTCACTACTTCATTATTTATCAAATTATCATAAGTATAACCAGTAAAAAATGTAAACGAATTTTGACTCTTCAATGAATTAAGATATAAATTTCCCGCGATCACCCAACCAAATTTAGTATTTTGGAGAATAGGCATATTCGGACCCAATTTTTTATTACCTGATATTAAAACTGACCAAAATATGCTAGATCCAAGCAACAAATCTATATCACTGGATACATTAAAATCTGGATCCGCTAATTTTAATTCTGTCTTTATTATTATTATTATTATTATTATTATTATTATTATTATTATTATTAATTCTATCTTTATTAAAAGATTTAATCGGTAACTTCCCTGTTATATTAGGTAGAACTAAACAATTGGTCTTAATAGTAAAATTTCCTTGACAAGAATTTAACGTAACCTTAACTTCCTTATTAATCTTTGCCAAAGCCTCTCCTACGCCCTTAACTACATGTTCCACCTTTTTGTATTCTAAGTCTAACATTTTACATATTCTCTCAGTAATAAAATTACTCTGAGAGCCGCTATCCAATAGTCCGCGACAAACAACTGATTTATTTCCGTTTACGACTCTTATTAAAACCGTCGACAATAAAATCTCCGAAATATCATAAGACTTGACAGTGTCGACTGTTAGTCGTGACGACGCATGGCAAGCTAAGTTCTCCCCATCTTGTATTGGATTTCCATCATCCTTTGCCTTTTCTACACTATTGTCGTGGAAATCATTTTGATCGATTGTTAGTTGAGGTGGGCTATTTGCACTGGTGGTAGACGTTGTTTTATTAAGACTTATATTGTTTGACGAATTATTTAAATGCAATAACGAATTATGTAGTTTGTGACATTTAATGCATTTTTGCAGTTTACATTTCCATGTAGGATGTGAATCCCTTAAACAATTTAAACATAAATTAAGCCTTTTTGCAGCCGAAATTCTGTCATTAACATTTAATTTTAAAAAGGCATCACATTTATAAATTGGATGCTCTTTTTGACAAAAGTAACATTTAACATTTGAACGTCCTTCAAAAGACGCAAAACTACGGCTATTAATATTTCGAACCTTTGTTTTATTATTGAAGTTTCTATAATTTGTAGTTATTTGCAGCTTTTCTAACATTTCGCATTTTTCTTTAAGAAACTTATTTAGATCCGTCATGTTTGGTAAATCATTTTCATGTTCAAAGCATTCCCACTCCCTTCTTGTGGTAGAATCAAATTTAGAACACATTATAAATATAATTATACTATCCCAACTTTGTGTATCCAAACCTAGACTATTTAATGAGCGTAAGTGTTTTGTGACGTTATCAAATAAGTTTCTCAATTCAGAATATGATTCGTGATTAATACTAGGGTGGTCAAAGATTGCCTTTAAATGATTATGTATAATTAATTTTTTATTCTCGTAGCGCTCTGCCAACATTTGCCAAGCTATTTTGTAATTAGCTGACGAAACCTCTATAGATTTTATTATTTGTTGAGCTTCCATTTCAAGGGATGATCTTAAATAATAAAACCGTTGAATAGGTGGTAATTTAACCAATGCCTGAATATTACCTCCCTGATTCAACTTTCCACATTGAATTGATTCATTATCAGTAGACGCACTATCTTCATTTTCCATTTTAAAAATTTCGCAAAATGATTGCATTGAACTAACAAGCTCAAAATAACATTCTTCAAAGTTTCTAATTTCATCATCATTACTATCCTCTAATAATTCAATTTGCTCCTGAACTTCATGAAAATCATTATACAAAGGTGAAACTTTTTCTAATCTAACTTCAATTTCTGTAATTAACTTTTTGCAAACCTCATTATCTTTAACAGTATCAAAATAACTCTTAATCCTAGTAAGTTTTCTTTTTACCACTCCCCTTTTAACCTTTAGAACCCTTAATTGTTCTTCAGCCATTGTTGCTCAGAGTAAAAGATGTAATGAAATATAATGTCACTTACCAATGATGGTAAAACCTTTTCACAGACACCGGCCGCTTTGCTTGTCAAGCTTCCTGATACAGCACTGGATGTCGCGTTAACCACACTATTTTTTAAAGGACAATTTAATTTATTATTTCGCTTATCCGCTCAAAAGGACCAACAAATTATGTTTAACCTCGGGCTAATCAATGATGATTGACCATATTCTTTGAGTATACATTTATTTTCATTAATTACATTCAAAATTAAACAGAGAGATTTGAAATGTGTAAAAATGAATTAACTTTCAAAAATGACTGACATTCTCAGCATAGTTACGTATACAACAACTACTATGCATAAACACAGCCAGTGCATTCGCCATTTCGTTGCCTTCAAAACCAGAGTGGGCCGGAATCCATTCTAGCCGCACTGCGTTCTGACTTGCAAGATTAGCAAGTCGTTCTCGACATTCGTCAGCAAGTCCCGAGTTGGTGGTATATCCACTCAGGGCTTTAATTGCTGCTTGACTGTCGGTGTATATGGTTATGCGTCGATCCACATAACCTCTGTCTAGGTTTATCTGCGCACATTCCAAGATAGCGAATATCTCGGCCTGATATGCAGATCCACCATCACCCAATGGTATACAGATTTGTGTCATTGGGTTCCTAGAGTAAATTCCAGCCCCTGCTCTGCTCTGTCAGCAGAGCATGAGCCATCTGTGAACCAGACAGTCCCATGAGGATGTGTATTCGTCTCTTTATCCCAGGATTCTCTGTCCCGGATCATAGCCCTGTATGGGGTTGCGAAGTAGTACTTGCGCAAGCATTCGTCAGACGCTCGAGCCAGAACTGGAATATCTTCCAGGAGCCGGAGCCTCTTGACGTGTCTGCACTCTTCCCCTCTTCGCACGTATCCCAGACGCTTCATGCGCAGGAAAGCACTCCCCGCCTCAGCCTCGATCACATGGTGAAGAGGCCGAAGACCAAGGATCACTTCCATCGCAGCAGTTGGTGTAGTCTTCATGCAGCCAGTTGCATCCAAAATGACCACCCTTTGAAGGCGTGCCAGTTGCGATATAGCCGTGACCAAGGTTACCCTCGGCCACCAGACCAGAGGCGCATATGTGAGCATAGGCAGCATAATAACTCTATAGAACCATATGATCGTTTTGGGGGTCAGTCCCCACCTCGGACCAACGGCTCTCCTACAGGCCCAATACGTGTTTGTCACCTTGCTTAGGCGACTATCAAGATGAGCCTTCCATGTCAGTGATTTATCAATGATCACTCCTAGATACTTCACCTGTTCAACCACCGGCAGTGGTACTCCATCAAGATTTAGACCCTCAGGTCTTATACCTCTCTTTTTGGTGAAAGCAACTATCTCAGCCTTCGCAGGATTAACTGCAAGTCCGTGTTCGTTACACCACCCATGTACCCTATTCAGAGCCCTTTGCATGAGGTCCCTGAGAACGGTAATGTGCCTTCCAACAACAAGGACAACGATATCATCGGCATACCCAATCGTTAGAAAGCCCTCACCGTTTAAAAGGGTTATTAGCTCGTCAATGACTAGGTTCCACAATGTGGACGAAAGAACTCCCCCTTGCGGACATCCCCTTGCGACGATTACTTTTGCCACATGGTCTTTCCATGTGGCCTCTACTGTACGGTTGCACAACATGGCCCCAAGCCAGTGAGTGATCATTGGCTCTATTCCATGATTTGCCGCAGCCCTACACATGGATCCTACAGGGGTGCTGTCAAACGCCCCTTGTATATCCAAGAAAGCTCCCAGGGTTATCATGCCATTTTCCAGCGCCTTCTCCACCTGGGTTACCAGTTGGTGTAAGGCACTTTCAGTTGACTTGCCACACCTAAAAGCATGTTGGTTGTTGTGCAAAGGATACCTAAAGCCCAACCTTTTCCTTTATGTACCGGTCAGCCACCCTCTCCAGTGTTTTCAGCACAAAGGATGTTAGGCTAATGGGTCTAAAGGATTTAGCCACCGTATATGTGGTACGACCCGGCTTGGGTATGAAGACTACTTTCACCTGCCTCCACTGTTCAGGGACATACCTACGTGCCAAACAGGCCCGAAAGATATGCACCAGAATTGTGCCAACGGCCTCCCAGCCTTGTTGAAGCAAAGCCGGGAAGATTTGGTCTTTCCCCGGAGACTTGTATGGTCTGAAAGACCGTATCGCCCAAGTACTCCGCTCGTATGTGACTATTTCTTTTGCTAGAAGATAGTCCTCTTTACATGGTCGCTGTATACCTACATAACCCGTGTTAGGACGCTCCCGCTCGATTCCCTCACAACCGGGGAAGTGTGTCTCTAGTAGATGCTGCAAGGTATCCCCCGGGGTTTCGGTGAAAACACCCGGTGCGACTTCCATGCAGCCTAGAGCGCTATCCGGTGATTTCGTTAAGATCCGGCGCAGCCTTGACATTTGAGGTACCGAGACGATATCCTCACAGAAGGCCCGCCAGGCATCTCTTCGAGCCAACCTGACCGCACTCTTGTACTCATTTCGTTTCTGGCGGTATTGCTCCCAATCCAGATCCGACTTTGTCTTCCTAGCACTATTAAATAGGCGCCGGGTATGTTGCCGTAGCGAGTCCAGAGACTTGTTCCACCATTTGTGGCCCTTACCCTCCTTCCTCGTTTTTTCGGCGCAGTTTTCTTCATAAGACGAGACAATAATCGAGCCCAGCTCCGCTATGGCCCAATCGATCTCATCATTATTGTTAAAATTCCTAGGGAAACCGTCAAGCATCCTTGCGAGATCCAGTTTATACCGTTCCCAATTGGTAGACTTGGGATCCCTATACTTACCTGATTGTTATAGAACAAGCTAATTTCTACAAATTTTTGTATGTACATAACTCTATTTTGGCCAAAGGTGGATATAGAACATTTTAATATTCAGGTGACGTGTTGTAAATTATTTTTTTACGAGGATACCCTTGAAGATATGAAAATGGTTTCTGTTCGGTTGCTTTTAGCAAGGTCAGACGTATTTGAATCTATGTTGAAAAATTTTTCATTTTATACAGGGTGTGTATAAAAAGTGTTCAAAGTTTAACTTCATAAATATTAAATTTCTTTATTTTTTTAAATAGAACCACCCGGTTTTTTTCCATTTGAATACATTCAGGGGTAAAAAATAAAGCAAATTCATGTATACTTTCCTATACCTAAACCTTACCGTTATCCAGATATTGAAGGTTAAGGTAAATTTTGAGAGATGCAGGTGTGGTCTAAATTTTATTTTGACCAGTTAATACAAGCACTAAGAAATAAAAAAGATTATGTAAATTTGCTTTTAATACATGATAAATATGGCAAAGTTGTTACAAGAACATAATAATATGTGCTTTATTTGCAGTAGGATATCCTGCATCTCTAAAAATTTACAGAAAACATTTAATATCTGGATAACGGTAAGGTTTAGGTATAGGAAAGTATACATGAATTTGCCATATTTTTACCCCTGAATGAATTAAAATAGAAAAAACCGGGGGGTTCTATTTAAAAAATGAAGAAATTTAATATTTATGAAGTTAAACTTTGAACACTTTCTATACACACCCTGTATGAAATGAAAAATTTTTCAACATAGATTCAAATAGGTCTGACCTTGCTAAAAGCAACCGAACAGAAACCATTTTCATATCTTTAAGGGTATCCTCTTAATTTCTACGGGTCTGCAACTGTCAAATTTTTATTAAATTAATAACTTAAAAAATATGGATTTTTCGAATAAAGTTTTCAGACAAAAGTATACTGACATTTCACGTAGATTTTAAAAATGTATTAATGTACAGGGTATTTCATTCAAAATAGCAAAGTTAGTCAACTTCCGGTAAAACCGGAAGTCTGCCATCTTTGAAAATATTTTGGTTAAAAAGATCGCATCCGAAAACTGAAACGTAGAAATTTTCATGATTGTACTATGAGTATTTTGCCATATACAGATAGTTTTAACTCGTCGTGGGATACCCTGTATACCAGAGCTACGTCAACGAATAGTAGATGCATTTAGAAAAATTGCACCCGAAAGGGTTGATGCAGATCTCATATGCCAAGGAGAATCAAACTATGTATTGCACAGAGCGGAAGTCAGTTTGAACAACTTCTATAACTGATTTTGGTTGAATTTCCAAATTTATTGTTAACTTATCATTTGTAAATTGTGTCATTATTATTAAGTTTCAAAATAAATTGTTGAGTCTAATCATTTTCTTTAAAAATTCTTATTTAATGCCCAATATTTAAAATTATTGATTTGACTTTATTAAAGAAATGCATGCTTAAAAAAGATAATTATTTTGGAAGACGAAGCGTGGTAGAATCGTCAAGTATGCTATATCATTGTATGTATCTACTCAAAACGTAAGAAATATTGCAATAAAAAATACAGGTCCGTATTTAAAAAAATGAGGTTGATGGTGACTCTGTAAAAACGAAACGTCGTAATGAAATAAGGTAATTTATAGAAAACCTCGTTTAATGAAAAAGTTGGGAATAATTTTTTCAGTATATTTGATAATAACGACGACAAACTTGAAAAACGAAAAGGACCATTTTCGGATTTTGTCAAAAATCTCCGCAACTAGTCAAGATATTTTTAATTTTTTTGAACTTTTTCTCCTTTCAATCAATATTGTATTTATTGCGGTTTACGAGATATGTGTGTGTATATGTCAATTAAATCCGGTCCACCCTGTATATGTATATAATAAAAGATTTATTTTCTTTAACCTTGATAAACATCTTAATCATCATTTTGTTTCGCTTTGGACAAGGTTAAATATTCAATTATCAAAAAATTGAAGAACTCTACAGTCCATATGGATTATGGTATCTACAGGCCCTTTGTTTTCATTTTCTTGACAATGTATTTCTATATTTTCGGATTCCTCACTTTTACTACTTTATTTCGTTTACCCTATATCATTTTTTCTGTTGTAATATTATATTACACACCGAGGTGGGAAAGAGTTTCATTACTGTGGAGAGATTAGTTAGTTAACCGAGACGCGAAGCGTTTGGAAGTTTTGTACAGGAATCCCTATGTCGCATCACAGTGTATACGCCATTCGTATAAGATATAAATGTCCAGCAATTTATATCATAAACAGTCGTAAACAGTTATTGCTATCTTAAGTCGAATATTTGACACATATCTTGACAGAAGTGTTAGATTAGATGTAAACGTACCTTGAGATTTAATCATGTTTCTCAGTGTATGCCAGAGGTAGCTGACACTTGTTGAAGGTTATGTATTTTTGTACCTCTAACATCAAAGGATTTTCGTTGGCATTCACTTCTTGTTGTTTGGTAGTATCACATCTGGTTTGGTCATTGGTGTATTCTTTTCTTGGAGCCGATATGCTATTCGCACGCACGGATTGTACGAAAACACGAGCAAAATTCGTCAACGTATCCTATGATCGTATCAACATATCCACTGAAGTTTGTTAAAGCAGCAGTTGCAGTTTGCCTGTGAGTACTCGGGAGGCGAGAAATTGAGAAGGAAGTTGCACACTATTTAAAGGCCAAGGAGGTACCCTATAAGTTATAACCAAAATATATCTGGTACATGCAAGAAAAAATCGTCTATAGCCATGCCATGATCCGAGTTTGAACAGAGAAGAAAGTCCACTTCATAGAGAAATATAATAAATTTTTTTTGCGCGTTCGATCTTTTTTGTTTATTTACAGCATAGGTTGTCAGGATGGTAGGTTGTGTTTACTGGTTTCTAAGTCTAACACGTCGGTAAGTGATTCACTTACCGTTCAGACGTCGGTAAGTAAATTACTTACCGACGTCTTAGCCCTACATACATTTAAGTGGTCCTAAATAATATATTACTTCATTCATTACACAAAAGGAACGAACAGAACAATTTAAATAGTATATTACGTAACGTGTGTGGTAAGGAGCATTTTACGCACGAATGGAAAAGTTAATTCCGTGAGTGCGTAAAATGCTCTACAACACGAGTTACGTACTATACTTCACCTACGACCTACTTGTACTTGTATTTTTATAAGAATCATAAGAAATAACAGTTACATAATTAGAGGTGCTTGGTAAACTCCATCTCTATTACCAATGAAAGAAGCACATTAAAGAACTAACGTTTAATCATTATTAATATATTGTTGATAATCGAAAGTCCATTTTTCAATTATAATCAATACATATATATATATAGCCCTTTGGGCTTTTCATAGTTAAACGTGGTCATGTCTAATGTTTTAAAATAGTAAATTTTGAATAAAATGGAGACGTCTATTGACAGTTGCTAAGATGTTGCTAGGGAAGCCGTGCGATTTACTTTACAGCTGTGAGTTTTTTTACAGTGCGTAATAGACGTCATTACATTGATACCGACTGTGTGTTATTGACTGATTACAGGGGGGGTCGTGGGTAATAGTATATTACATATCTAGAGTGGTAAGTGGCATATTACGTGCGAGTAGAACAAGTTGCGCACGAGCCGCGTAGCGGCGAGTGCGGTAATTCTACGAGCATGTAATTGCCCTTACCACTCGAGTTGTGTACTATACTTTATCTACGACGAAATTGATTTTTTTTCTTATTAATTTTATGGAAAAAGTGCTTGTATTTTTTGACGGATTTGTAAGTATTTCTTGCAAATGTCATAAAAACTGCCGGATACAACAAATGACCTATAAATTTCAGTAGTGACAGACAGCACAAAACACAGTCAGAACTACCAACATAAATTTAGTATTATACTAAAATTTCCTAACGGGTGCATGTAATAACATTACAGCACACTCATTACCGCACACTTGCTGTAAAGTTCAACTTACGCTTTTAGTAAGGAGTTAGATAACTAATGCTTTACATATAAGGAGTAGGTAAAAGTAATAAATAGCATAAAAACAATTTCACCAAAATGCAAATTATATTTTAAACTGATCGAGAAGTATGTCACTTTTGACTTTTCGTTCATTTCGAAGAAATTTAAATTATTTTATTCGAAATTTAATACGATCGCGCAAAAAAGCATCTCGAACGTTAAGGATAATACCGGTCTCCAGCAAAATTGGAGGCTTCGCTTGTAGAGTTTAGTGGAATCTACAATCAGATATCACCGAAAAATAACTTTGAAATAATGAATTTTATAACTGACTTTTTATATATTTTTAATTAATCAAAATCTGACAACTCATATATATTATAAATCAACATATCTATAAACAGGGTGATGACTTAATATTGAATCTCCAACACCCCTTCTCAATATTAGGTAATTAACCCAATCATTTCCCTAAATCTTCCTAACTTCTGTGCTTGTAAAGGCTTCGTCAGAAGATCAGCTAACATTTTCTCGGTAGGACAAGATTCAAAAATGATTGTGTTGTTCTTCCGCAAATCCTTTATAAAATTATATTTTGTATCCAGGTGTTTGGTTCTGTCATTTAATTTTTCTGAGTCCATTAATTTTAAACATCCCTGATTGTCTTCAAATACTTGTATTTGTTCTAATTTTTTCTTGAAATCTTCAAATAATTTAATCAACCATAGTGTTTCCTTGCAAGCTTCACAAAGAGCTATTATTTCTGACTCTGTTGAAGATAGAGCCACGGTGTCTTGTTTTCTGCTTCTCCAGGAAACTAAACCTGCTTTAAATTTAAAAACATATCCGCTGTTAGATTTTCTATCAGATTGGTCTCCAGCCCAATCAGCATCTGAATATCCATAGAGTATATTTTCATTTGATGTTTCACCTCCAAGGATTATCTTTAAATGTTTAGTTCCATTCAAATATTTTAAAACTCTTTTTACTTCAGTCCAATCCTTCTTTGTAGCTTTATTAATTTTTCTGCTTAAAATCGAAACACTTGCAGCAATATCTGGTCTCGAATGAACTGATAGATATAAAAGTTCTCCTATAATTTTTCTGTAAATGTCTTGATTTTCTATAATATCATTATCAATAATTTTGTAATATCCTGTATCTAGTGGAATTTTTGAAAACTTGACATCTAAAAGATTGTGATCTTTCAGTAATTTTTCAATATAGGTTGTTTGATAAATTTTAAAAATTCCATCAGGTTGCCTCTCCACTTGTAGTCCTAGGAAATATTTCAATTCTCCTAAAGATTCAGTTTCGAAATAACAATTGGAATATCGTCCCAATTCTTCAATTGTTTCGCTATTGTGACAAGCCAGCAAAATATCATCGACGTAAGTCAAAATATAAATAGTTTCTCCATTATCTCGTTCTTTAATGTATAAGCAAGGATCAGCTAAGCCCCTTCTGAAACCATAGTTTTGTATAACTATCTAAAAGAACGTTCCAAACTCTTGCTGCTTGCTTTAAACCATAAATACTTTTGTTGAGTTTACATACTTTTTTCTCATCTTCTTTAATAAATCCCTCCGGTTGTGACATGTAAATATCCTCCTCAAGTTCACCATTCAAAAATGCAGTTTTCACATCAAAGTGATGAACCAATAAATTTTTGTATCCGGCAATAATAAGCAGTGTTCTTATTGTAGTTTGCTTGATTACTGGAGCAAAAATTTCGTCACAGTCATGTCCATATTTCTGTGAATATCCTTTCGCTACTATCCTAGCTTTGTAGCGATCTATTTGACCTAAATTATTTCTTTCAATTTTAAATATCCATTTACAACCTACTAGATTTTTGTCTTTAGGTAAAGAACACATCGTCCATGTGTTGTTAGTTTCCATAGAATCCATCTTTTCTTTCATAGCTTTCTCCCAATGAAATCCTTTCTTAATTTTATTTCGTCATATGTTTTGGGTTCTTCCTATTCTTCAATCTCAAAATCATGGTTACAAGCTGAATAACTGCATTCTCCATATCTTTCTGGTGGTTTACCTTTATTCTTTCCAGTTGATCGTCGAATTTCATTATTCTCATTGTCCTTTTCTTCTTCTTCAGTTTCAGTCAATTCTAGTTGCGATTTTGTCTCTGGTTGTAGAATGTTACTTTGTTTCTTTTCTTCTACTTCAAATTCGACTTCGTTTTCCTCTTTATATTTCTGATTAACAAATACCTTCTCCTCGTGTTCAGATTCAATAAACTTTACGTCTCTACTAATGATAATTTTATTGGTCTGTTTATTTAATAGTCTGTATGCTTTGGAATTTTTGTCATAACCTACAAAAATGTATTTTCTTGCTTTGTCTTCCAATTTAGTTCTCTTTTGCTTAGGAACTAAAGCATATGCATAACATCCAAATGTTCTAATATGGTTTAATGAAGGCTCTGTTCCAAACCATAGCTTATAAGGAATTCTATCACCATTACCTTTAGTAGGAAGTCTATTTTGTAGATAGGTAGCTGTAACTATTGCTTCTCCCCAATAACATTTTTCAAGATTTGCATCCAGCCACATGCAACGTGCCATTTCTTGAAGAGATCGGTTCTTCCTTTCGGCTACTCCGCTCTGTTGTGGACAAAAAGGTGCTGTGAGTTGTAATTTTATGCCTTCACTCTTTAAATAGTCTTTCATTCCATTACTTAAAAATTCTCCTCCTCTGTCACACTGTAGGACCTTTGGTTCCTTACCAAACTGATTTTTACAGCTTTCCACAAATTCTTTTATACTTCTAAAAACTTCATTTTTCTGTTTCATTAAAACAACATTGGTAAAACGGCTAAAATCATCAATCATGGTTAAAAAATATCTTTTTCATCCAGGAGTAACATTTGCCATTGGCCCACAAACATCTAAATGTACAATTTCCAGAGTTTCTTTTGTTCTTTTCTCAGAATGCTTTGGAAATGGTAACTTCGACGTTTTTCCTCGAATACAGCAGTCACAGTTCAACTTTTCAATGCATGGTTTCAATGATATTCTTTGAGCCCGATTCTTATCAAACATACTTTTTACTGTTTCTTGATTTCTGTGACCAAATCTCCGATGCCAAACATGAATACAAGCCATATCCTGCTTATCCCGTACTGAGTAGACCTTTTCTGCACACTGTAGTCTGTATAATTTATTCTCCAGTTTAGCAACGGCGTATACTTTGTTCGATTTCATTATTTTACATGTTTTATTTTCAAAACTAATTTCAAATCCTTGTCTTTCAAAGACACTTAAATATAAAAGACAGTTTCCTAATTGTGGAACATACAAAACGTTTTTTACAGTTATTTTTAACATTTCTTTATCTACAAGGCTATTAATTATACCTTTACCGATGCATTTTGCCTTTAATTTCTTACCATCAGCAAGAAATATCACCTTATTAGTCTCTTCCTCAAATTCATCAAAAAACTCTCTATTATTTACCATGTGACATGTACATCCAGAATCTATATACCAAAAACGGTTTTTCTTTTTTCTTCTTCCTTGTTATTGAAGCATTGAAGCATGTTATTGTTGAAAGAAAACCGTTACACTTTTTTTTAACTTTAATTAACAAATAAAATATGTAAATAGTGTACAATACAGACAAGTTTAGAACGATTAAGTTTTATATGGACTGTATGTTGTTATGTTGTTAAGTTATAAAATGTATATACTATATGTTATCAAGTTATTGTTTCTCATTACAAAAAAACGTGTTGTCTGTTATAAAACAAAAGAAAGAATGTCTTTTCTACAGCGCAAGACCTAAACACGCGGCGCGCGCTGATGTTACGAATCCCCAGCGACAGGATCCGATGTGTGACGGTCAGAGGCGTAACAAAATAAAATAAATAAAAATGTACACAACATATCCCGGCCGCCTTGAAGTCATTAATCTTCAACAGTCATTTAAGTGTTAGTCCTCTAAAGGTAATTTACACACATGGGAGGCACTACGTTTGTAAACGCCACTAGGGGTGGTTATAGTAACCACTCTGATTATACCATCCTTGCCTGGATGGATCTCGCTCACTCTGCCAAGTTTCCATCGAAGAGGAGGTAGATTTTCCTCCTTCAGAAGCACCAAAACACCTAGATTTATACCTGGTTTGGTTCTCTGCCACTTAGCTCTATGTTGTAGGGTAGTGAGGTACTCGGAAGACCATCTTCTCCAAAAATGTTGTAGGATCTGCTGCATATGTTCATATGATTTCAAGCGATTTACAGGGGTGTTGGAGAAATCTTTCATCGGTGGAACCATTAAAGTGTCACCCATAACTAGGTGAGCTGGAGTTAGGGCTGTGTAGTCTTCAGGATCGGGAGATAAGGAAGGCAAGGGTCTGGAGTTAAGACACGCTTCAATTTGACACAAGACAGTATTCAAATCCTCATAATTTAAGGTAGATTTACCAACAATGCGCTTTAAGTAAGTCTTGGTTGATTTAACACATGATTCCCATAAACCACCTTGATTCGGTGAATATGGTGGATTGAAATGCCATTTAATGGAATTTTCCAAAAAATAATTTTGAATACTAGAATCTCGTTTGAAAGAGTTAATGATAATTTTTAGTTCCCGTTCAACCCCTAAAAAGTTACTTCCGTTGTCACAAAAAATGTCGGTACACAAACCTCGTCGAGAAGTGAATCTTCTTAAACAGTTCAAAAAACTATCAGTTGATAGATCAGTCGCTAATTCAATGTGAACCGCCTTGGAGCACATACAAACGAAAATACAGATATATGATTTTATGAACTTAGTATTCCTTGAGAAACTGTTTTTTATTAAAATAGGACCTGTAAAGTCAATCCCCACTACGGAGAATGCCCTAGCTTTAGTAACCCGCGCCATCGGCAAATCCCCCATTAGAGGGTAAGTACTAACAGGGTTGGTCCTAAAACAAATTATGCATTTTTTCAAATATTTTCGGACCGTTGCTCGACCATGAATAGGCCAATAAAATTGACGAATGGCACAAAGTGTTGCCTGTTGACCAGCGTGTGAATATCTCTTGTGAAAATATTCTACAATTAATTTAGTTACAGGGTGAGTAGATGGTAAAACAATAGGATGTTTTTTATTAAAACCTTCAGTGGAATTTCTAATTCTTCCTCCTACCCTTATTAAGTTATTGCTGTCTAGAAAGACGTTTAAAGATAAAAGTTTACTATTATTACTTAAAGGTGAAAAAATATAACTTTTCAAAGAAATTCGTTACGGAAATGAGCAACAAGAAGGAATGGGAACCAAATACCATTACCAGACTTGGAAAGAATGCCATTCAATGGTATACAAACGGCTCAAAAGCAATAGAAGGAACTGGGATAGGAGTGTTCGGGCCAGGAACCAAACACTCTGAAAGCTTGGGAAAAACCCCAAGTATCTTTCAAGCGGAAATCCACGCCATAAGAAAGTGCGCCCAGTTCAATATTGATAAAGGATACAGAAGACAAAGGATTATCATAATGTCGGATAGTCAAGCAGCCATTAAGGCCTTGTGTAATCAGTTCCAAAATGGTGTGGGAATGCCTAGACAAACTCAATGAACTAGGCGAGAACAACATAGTCACCTTACTATGGATTCCAGGACACACTGGAATAGAAGGAAATGAAATAGCAGATGAACTAGCAAAGAGGGGGACTGAAATACCTTTCTGGGGGCCCGAACCCTTTTGCGGAATCAGCTCCAATGTAATATTGGAAGAAATTAGTAAAGCCGAGAAAAAGAGAAGATCTGACCATTGGAAAGATCTAGTAGGGCTTATACAATCAAAGACTCTTCTGGGTGACTACAACCTGTTGAGATCAAAAGAATGCATAAGTCAAAGTAAAACTGCGCTAAGAGTTTTGACAGGGATCCTAACGGGACATTGTCGCCTGAATGGGCACCTGAAAAAGCTCAAAATAGTGGAGGAAGAAGAATGCAGATTTTGTGGAATGGAAGAAGAAACCTCCATCCACATACTTTCCAACTGCACAGTACTCCAGAATCCTAGAGCACAGCACCTGGGAGATTACTGGATAGAAGAGGAACATTTGCCTAAGTTGAAGCCTGCAGACATCCTAAAATTCCTCAGGGAAATAGGACTAAAGGAACTACTAGTTTCTGAGACTCTCCTCAGAAACTGAGTAGAAGTAAGGGGGCACAATAGACCTTTTAGGTCTCAGTGAATGTCACCCCAAAAATCACACATACACATACTTAAAGGTTTACGTTTCTTAAGTTGTTCTAATTCCTTTGAAAATACTTGACCTTGAACCATCTCAAGTAACAAATTTAAAGCAACATTTAATTCATTTATAGTTAATTTACCCTTAATTTTGTCCTTAGTCTTTTACAATTGTTTATAAATTGTACCATGTAAGTAACTACCCGATGTAGAGTTGTAAAATTAGAAAATCTATTGAATAGGAAATCACCTTCGTAGACAGTTAACGTGATTTTTGAAGGTTTACGTTTTTCTGGTAAATTTGTCGATTTAACCTGACTACATACCGGCCAAGTGTTTTTTGCATTACACAGGAATGCAGGTCCGTGCCACCATAAATTATTATCTAACAAGGTAGTCCCGTTACTACCCCTAGAAATAATGTCAGCTGGATTAAGGTGAGTAGGAATATGTAGCCACTCGGCGTTATGGGTAAGTTCTTGTATAATGTTAACTCGATTAGCAACGTACGTGTTCCACAAGCTCGATTCAGATGCTAACCAATTCAGCACAATAGTAAAGTCGGACCATAATATTTGCTCATCGAATTTTATTGGTAACGTTTTAACCGCCTTTTCATATAATTTAGCTAAGAGTAAAGCCGCGTTTAGTTCGAGCCTAGGTAGAGTTATCTTTTTTATAGGCGCGATTTTTGATTTTGCGCATAATAATTTATGTATTAATTAATGTATTTACCGTCAAATGTTTTAACTCTAATGTAAATACACGCTCCAAAGGCTCGTTCCGATGCATCACTGAAGCCGTGAATCTGACGCAGGGGCAGGAAAAAGCTTTTTTTTAAGACCGACCAGAAAATATACGCTTTCTGGACAATAAAAATTTTGTACGTCACGCACCCGAAAATAGGTGTTTTTCAGATCTCACTAAGCTTCCAGGACTCGCCTGCCTGTCTCGACCTGAAAAACACTACTTTCCGGTCTTGTAACGAAAATTACTATTTTTCAAGACCGATGAGAAAGTATACACATTCTGGACAATTTTTCGTCCAGAAAATAGCGTTTTGCCGATCAAGACCGGAAAATGGACGCCAGGGACTGGAAAAAGCTTTTGCCGGTTCCTGACGTCCATTTTTCCAATCGTTCTTTTATAAAACAATCTACCTTGACTTCGTTATTATGGTAACAACGTTTCGATATATTGTCGAGTGATGACAGTTGATTTTTAATTTGTCGTTTATGTCAAACATTATTTTATCTGGTTTTAGTTTTGTTAATCACTTTGTTATAAAAAGTAAAGAATTGAATGTATATCGAAGTGTCTGTCTTAAAAAAAATATTGTACGTCGCAACCGAAAATTTGTGTTTTTCAGGTCTCACCAACCTGAAAAACACTACTTTCCGGTCTTGTAACGTAAATTACTATTGCCGGTCCCTGACGTCCATTTTGTTTTCATTTTTCCAATCGCTCTATTATAATACAATCTACCTTGATTTTGTTACTATGGTAACAACGTTTCGATAGGTATTGTTATCGGCGCACATCTGCTACACTTTTGGTCAATGCCGGCGCAGATATTTTGTCATTAAAACAGCACGGAGGATGGAAATCCTCAACAGTCGATGCGGGATACATTGAGAATTCCATTCCCAATAAAATTAACGTTTCAAAAAGCATTTTAACAGGTACAGCACTTCAAGAAATAAATTTTGGGAATAGTGCTGCTAGAGCACCTGTATTTGAAATTGCATCGAGAAGTACCCAAAATCAAAACTTGTCTCTTGCATCTTCCTCGACAGTGGGTTAATAATCAATAATTGCACAAACTGTACATTCAATATACATGTTCGAGATTGATTTAATTTTGTAGTACCTATAAATACACTTCAAATTAGAATTAATACTTCTTGTTTAAATTTATTAAAATAATGATCCAGGCTGTAGTTCGAAAAGTGGGACGTAGCCGAGGCCAGCAAACAGGTGAGTGCTTACTTTCCTAAAAGGTACGTAGAGGTCGACGAAAAAATGTAATATGCACCTCGGCGAAGAATTGTCTATTGTCTCGTCTGCTTGCTAGCTATCAACTTGTAGACTCGACTATAATAGACAGTTTTTCGTCCTTGGTACATAAATAACAAAATAACGATTGTCTAAGGTTCACTTTGCAATGGGTAACGGAGCACGGAACTAGCATAAGGGCACAGAAATAGAGATTGGAAGGTCACGAACGACCCGTTCTCAAAGACCCGTAATTGATTCAATCACGCTCTGTGACCCTATTCGACCTATAATGAACTGAACCAAGCCACCGCTGTTGGAATATATTTTTTTTAGACTATGTTTTTTTTGTTTTGTTTTGTTCACACATTTATAGGATATAATAGTATATTATGCAATGAGCACAAAATGATGCCCATTTTGCACGAGGATGAAATTTGCAGCACGAGCCGAAGGCAAAAGTGCTGCAATTCATACGAATTCACGTTTAATACATGCATACATTGCAAAAACTTTGAGAGAAATAAACTGATAATATTTCATTACTCCGAATTCTCCGCTAATAGACTTTCAATCAGAATTGAAATATGAATTAAAGAAATTTAAATTTTTTTTATTGCTATTTCTAATAGGTACACAGAAATAGAAGACTATAAATATGTATTTGTAGAAAACAACTATGAAATTACTCGTTACCTTAAACTTTGACAGAAACGATCTGATGACATTTCATCAATTTGTCGCTGGACCACAGATCTGTGGCTGGACGTCATAATTTGACAAGCCGTAGTCGTTGTGATTTTAGAGTGAACCTAAACCTAACACGAAATATTCAATTTCGCATTTGTTGCTTAGCAACTTGCCTAGCAGCGATGCAAAAATGAAATTCTGTACAAAATGTGCTTGTTTACGATTGAAGATACGGTTACAAAATGAACATTTTTTTTCGAGGTTGTCGTAGAAAAAATTTATTCCAATGTAATGTGTGATAGAATTTTTAAGAGTAAGTATTTTTTATTTGTGCTATATTTTGTTCATTTGTACATTTATGTTTAAAGTTTATAGGAAATACAATTTATTTCAATTTCTGCATTCTTATTTACAAATTCAGTCATGCATCTACTCTAATGAAGGCTCATAAGCACACGTGAAGTTTAATAAATGAAAATCTGCAGTGCGATCACGAAAACTCGATACGTGTAATAGTATCGTAAATGCAATTTTGTTTTAAAATGGCGTACTCGATTCGAGTTGATCATGGAGATATATTATAGTTTCCATGGAGTTGATCATTCGTAATTCCACTGCTGCATATTAATTTATGCCGTTCATTTCATTCACATTATGGAACGATGGAGCAAATCAACGATTATACACCCTACAGGATTGCTTATTCGCTTGAATCTTTCG
>CAJUYG010002906.1:0-25762 GCA_910591675.1 Galerucella calmariensis
AATTAGTTGTAAAATGTGCAATTTAAAATATTTCCAAGTAAATAAACCTAACCAAACCAAACCTACCCCAACCATAACCTAATAAAAAAAATATAAAAACTTTTCAAGAACCATTTAACCAAACCAAACCAAACCTACCCCAACCATAACCTAATAAAAAAAATATAAAAACTTTTCAAGAACCATTTAACCAAACCAAACCTACCCCGACCACAACCTAACCGAAAGCAAATGTAAAAACCCAACGAAACGCAGGAGCGGCTATACGGAGGGAGAAAGGAACAGTATCCGATGTTGCCAGTTGCATTAAATTGTAATAAAAATATCAGAAATATAAAACTAAAAAAAAAAAACAAGAAAACCCAGGCCCAAACCCGGTTGATCAAAGTGTAACTATGTATAGAAATATCAAAAAATAAGAAATTGTTCATAATGGAAAGAATTATTAAATCGATACAAAACAACGGAATTACAAATCTCAAATGATTGTTTTTCACCAGGACGCATGTCATAAGTGTCAACTTGTAAGTTGGTAGACATGCCATATTATGTTATGAGTTTTTGCAGCTCATTTACCATTATTTTGAGATAATTATGACTGATTATAGCGATTTCCTCACATACTGCAATGTGTATGTTCGCAAGTGCTGAGGAGATAAATAACCTGACAAAAAATGTTCAGTTCCCTAACGTCACTTCCTTCACAAATTGTCAGATGAGCTAGCAACCAATAAAACACCATGAACTGGAAGACCATGTTAGGCTTATACCTTGTTTACTAAGAGGAGCGATTTGAATTTCTGCAGTCTTGTGATTGGTTAAATTGCCGCCCGTTTCACACAGCTTTTTTGATGCAACCACAGAATACACCATCCCAACAAGAAGCGAAGCTTGTGCTATTTTACAATTCATTTTCTGGAGTGCGCTCATAAACGTTACAGAGTACACATTTCCCACACTTTTTTGACAACCATTGTTCATAAATGAAATGTTTGATACTCTGTGTTCATAAATATACTTTGACCTTTCCAATGTACACATTTCTAGACCGCGGAATGGAGCGTGGTAATATTTTATCGAGTTTGCGCTCTTCAAAAATGTGAAATAAGACGTAGTTTTTTGTAACCGGCTGGTTCCCTAGAAACAAGAAAGTACAAATACAAAATTTTTAAAAGAAAGAAACCGTTCCAATACAATCTCCACATAATTTTTTATTCGTTGTGGAACAACTTTTCTTAAATTTTTTTTATTAAAATTCCTTCTCAGTCGTCACTATCGTGCCCATCGTCAATATCATCAAATAAATGATATTTTGCACCTAATGCAGCTGCCAATGTTACAAATTCACTTTGGTTTTGGTTCATTAATTAAAATTTGACAGTTATGTTACCATAATGCGTTCACAAATCACGGGTTATAATGTGCTCCATTTCAAATGTCAACCAATTCCATTACAGAGTAAAGTGTTACTTTGTACATTCGTTTATGAATGCACCCTTGAGTGCTCATGTCTGACAGTCGTCATTTTAAGCCCGTTATCTGTCAACGACATGTGATTTTATTGTTTACCAAAGAATTTTCTTTGTTGTAAGCTTTATTTAGTTTATCAAACATTCGACACGACACCTGCGAGCAATATAATACATATGTCACATAAATTGTCAGTTAGTTCGGAAAGCCTGAACACGACCCTTTCGGAACACCCTCTTAATCTAGTAACTTTTAGTGGTGTAAGTGAGGTCTCTTAAAATGCTCCTCCTAGTTTAAAAGCGAAGTATAGGATTGGCTATTATTGTTCTATGGTCAGATGTTTTTGGTGTTGGGCTTAAGCTGGTGCACCCCACCATTACCAGAAACTGGAATTCATAATTTCGATCTTCTTTCATAGTCTTTATTATGATATTACTGCAGAATACTAATTATAATGTGACATTCCAAATTAAATTTCACAGTAAGGTACTTTGTTCCAAAAAGTACATAGAATATTGGAATGCAATAATCCTCTAACAACCAGATGTTAATCGGATGTTACAGAGTTGTACGCAACATTTTGAAACAAGCTGAAGATGAAAATGCAATTATTTCTTTCTTAAGTCTTGAACGTATATCCGTCCAATTAAAATTTTATCTGCTCACGTCTAGTAGATATTATTTTAATATTTTTTGAAGTATCGGATTAAAGAACAATTCCAACTTTTTGTCATTAGAGATAATTAATTCAATCTAGTGTGACGCAAAAATGATAAGACAAATGTAATTCCAGTTAGATTACGTTATAATATTGATTATTTAAAAAAACATAATATCTGATTCTTTTGTCAATCAAGATAATAAAATAAAAATAATCAACAATATACTCAACTCAAAACTAATGATAGGTAATTTTTTAATATTCCAACACAGTTAAATAAAGATAGACACAACGATTTTAATTGGAGACAAAATATTCGTAGAAATGAAATTGACGTTATTTATAATATGTATATTTTCTACAGTGTTTGGGGTAAGTTACCATTTAATTAAACAAAAATACCATGCATGTAAGAATTTATTTATAGAATAAGGAAGATCTCATTGTTCAATTGGGTGAAGGCAAAATACGTGGACATGTATTACAAAGTTACGAGAACAATGATTATTACGCATTTCAAGAAATTCCATATGCAGCCCCTCCTGTAGGTGAAAACAGATTCCAGGTTATTAATTTTCATATCGAATGAATAAATGAATTACAATGAAATAAATATTGTTCACAGCTTCCAAAATTGCCTGAGTCTTGGGAAGGAGTTTTAAATACAACAAAAAACACAAAAGTTTGCCAACAGAAAAATAAATATCCCAATTTAATCAAAACTGAAGATTGTTTGTATTTGAACGTTTATTCTCCTGTGGTAAGTATGATATTTGCTGTACAGGTAGTTTCCCGATAAAAATCCTTATTTCTGTTGGGATTGCGCAGACAATTCGATTGGAAAACTG
Source organism: Galerucella calmariensis (assembly GCA_910591675.1). Taxonomy (NCBI): domain Eukaryota; kingdom Metazoa; phylum Arthropoda; class Insecta; order Coleoptera; family Chrysomelidae; genus Galerucella; species Galerucella calmariensis. The sequence continues at coordinate 2,980 of CAJUYG010002906.1, forward strand.
TTTTAATTCGTAGATTTTTATCAAACGTCCAAGAGGCTATCCTGATTATAAAAGTGTAAGATGCCATTTTTTAATAGGTATCTATTGTTGTTATTTTTTAAACAACGAAGAATTAAAAAAATGCTGCAAAAAAGGTTTTTGGAACTTTAGTTCTTTACGTCAGGTTATGTTTGAGCGACCAGAGGTCGCGACAAAAAAGATCTGACCGTTACGCTACGTTACATTTCGTTATGTTACGTTGCTTCGTTATGCTTGCGTGCGTGTGCTCTCTCCTGAGTCTCTCTCTCGTTTACGAAGCAGCGATCAATATGCTTCGGCCGGGAATCGAACACGGGCCGCCCACGTGTAAGGCGAGCATTCTACCACTGAACCACCGATGCTACATTAAAATTCTATGCCAAGCTGATATTCGCAGTGCTGGTGATCTACTTGAATTTGTTCGGATAAATTTTTACTATTATTTCCATAATTTTTTGCGCGATTGATCTTTTTTGTTCATTTACAGCATCGGTTGTCAGGACGGTAGGTTGTGTTTACTGGTTTCTAAGTTTAACACGTCAGTAATTCTTTCATCAATTTTCTTATCCAAAAACCTACTCAATTCATTTATATCAAAAAAAATTATTTTAGAAACCAGGTGGGAATGAAAAACTGCCCGTTCTATTCTGGATTCATGGAGGAGGCTTAAACTGGGGTTCTGGAACATACGATGATTACGGTCCTAAATATATAATGGATTATGATGTGGTAGTGGTTGCTATCAACTACCGATTGTTTGCATTTGGTAAGCAATAAACGTTTTTTACAATTTCTGAAATACGTTCATAAGTGAAGGAACTACAAACAAACAAGGGAAATTACATAACGAAGTCACAATTTGGAAATATAGACCAGTAAACGAAGGTGTCAACATGGGCAACTGGTCCAGCAAGAGCAACTTTTTTTTTATTTGCAGGTTATGGTAGGCACATTAGATTCCCAAAACGTCAGGTACCTGACCATTGTGGAAGGGTGGGAAAATGTCTCTGAAATTCCAGAAAATCCGTTTTCCCGCGATATCTGCCGAGATTTGACCAATGGAGAATTTTTGTTCAGACGAAAAATAAAGAGCAGTTCCTTACCCACAAAAATGATCCCTAGCATTTTTTCGAAAAATTAGATAGTTTTCGAGATAAATGGCCCGAACGCCGACCCAAAATTGAGCTCCAGGCCGGCTTATAGAGAGCACGCTCTGAGGGCATGACGTCCCAAAGTAAATTACTAATTTTTCAATAACTCGCATGAAAATCAATATTTTTTAATGAATCAAAGTGCGGGTGAAAGAAGGGATCTGTGGCTACTAAGGCGTGTTTTTATCCACTCAATTCGTGCTCCTGGGTCATTGGAAAACCAGGCCAAAATTCGTCTTTGCTAGATTTTCTAATTCTTCCATGGATTTATTCATATTATTTTTATTAAGTGTTATTTCAGCCAATCCTATTGGATAATGCTTCTTAAGGGAGTACTTTATTTATTCCGAAGCAATGCCCGTATTTTTTTGAATAATATGTTTTCCAAGAGGCGATTTTTGTGGATTTCTGGAGTTTTCCCGAGCGCTCTGGTTTATCGGAAATTTCTCGATGAATAACTGTCAAACCCGCTTATAATTGATATTGGGAGAAAGGTTAGAATATCCTCTTGCCGATAGTATAAATTTTTTTGGCCCAGACCCCTGGGTTTTCAGGAAAATCGGGGAAATTTCCAGTTTTCTGAGGGAAGACAGCTATTCTCCTGAGTTTTTTCGAGCAGTTTTTTCTCTTTACAGTGAAATTCTTCCCGGTCAAGTATCATACCCGATGAAAGGCCACATTCTGAACTTTCCTTTGATATGTGTATCAAGTATTTTATTTGATGCATTAAAAAGGAATTTGTCTCTAAATTTGTTGTAATGGATGCCTCATTTTATTCTCGCACGACGCCACGCCACCCATCTATAGTGTGGTCGACGGCGTCTGCTATAGTGCGTGTACACGTGGATGCTTTCTGCTGCATTGTTTGTCAACAACTGACAATTTTACATGTAAACACTATCTCTTCCGTGATTTTTCAAGAATAAATTAGTAGTATTCCAGTGTAAAAAGTGAAATTCAAGTCATTATTCATTTCATTGTTATTATTAAATAATAAATTTTGAAATTTTTATTGATAAAAAACACAGGGAAATATTGAAAATTCTTAAGCTTCTTTTTTTTGGAGCACACGATGAGGTTTCATTTTTTTAATTAAGAACATTAATATTGTTGTGGGTGAAATTACATCTAATGATTTGATAAATATTGTTCATTCCTGTAGAAGAATGGAAGTCGCAGAGGATTCTAGTACGCCTGTGTGTTTTATTTGTGATCAAGCTCTGACTGAAGACGTTACAACGGTTACCCGAGGACTAGAAACCCTAATAAATGTTAGCAAGACCAGGAAAGACAACCACCATTTGTTCCTGGAGAAGGTATCGTCTGTGGAAGTTTATCGCTTGTGTAGGAAGAAGTATTCGGTAATGAAGAATGGGAAGTTGTAAATCGGTGGCCAACGCTTTATAAAGGACCTGACAAGACGATATGACCACTTACTCAGCCCTAAAAGGAAAAAGAGGAGAGAGAGCTGCCCACAATTCAATTTCGAGGCCAATTGTTTTTTCTGTGGACTACCAGCTTCCATAGAACACAAGAAGAAAATGAGAGGTCGATGAATCTCCCAAAAATTTCTGGTTCTCGCCAGGCAAACCCGCGGAACTTGGGGTTCCCGCTACATACGGAAAGTTATTTTCGCAATTTTAGCGTCTACTTTCAATCCTTTTCGCACCCAATCATTCCTAGGATTGGTCTGTCCAATAAAAGCAGGCCAGGGTCTCAATTTCAAAGAAAGCGGTAACTTTTTTGACCCCGATAGCGGGTAAGAGATCGATCATTTTCATGTTTCTTTTCATGGCCTTAATTATTTCGCGGTTGCGAAAATGCAAGGTGGCGCCATCTACCATAGATGCCTGCAGGCCTAAACAAAGAAATTGGTGTATTTTCAGGGTCCCTCATCCCAGATTTTGGGCTAGAAGCATAAGTTTTTAAGTTTCAGAAAACTGCGTACTTTTCAACCACCATTTTTGTACAAAATATTGGTGAAACGAAAAAAATTGCAGGGACAACTTTTGTAGGTAATGAACTGTTCTTCATTTTTTGTCTAAACAAAAATCCTCTGGGGATCGTAGTTCGGGAGATATCGGCGGAAAACGGATTTTCGGGATCTCTAGAGCCATTTTCCGACCCTCCCACAAATTTCAGACACCTGACATTTTGTGGGTTCAATGTACCTACTATTACCTGCAAATTGAAAAAAAAATTTTTCTTGCTGGACCAGATGCCCATGTTGACGGTATTTTTCGCCTTCATTTACTGGACTAATAACAGAAATGGCCAATGAGAATTTGGATAACGCTGAGGAGACGAGAGGGTAGAGAGAACATGTGTAACTTTGACGTGTGATATTTGACGCAACGTGTGTGGACTTCCATGCGTTATATGATGTTTATAGCATTTGACGTTAAGGACATGTGTGACAGTTTACCACGGACGTCAGATAATCATAGAGATACTATCAAATAGACGAAACAAGCCAGCTTCGAGCCCGTCAGCATATAAGAGAGAGATAGAAAGTAGGAAGTTTATGCTGACTTTCTCTAACAGCGTATATGCTATACATTCACAAACAACGACAGAAAAACCTTTGATCGTCTGTTTTTTTCTCTCTTACTGGAGTTCAGGCCATGGAGGTAAAAGAGAGAGAAGAGAACATAACAGTATAAAGAATCATCGACCAAAGTGGCTTCTCAATATGGCCGACTTTCGTTGAAGCGTGAACAAACCAGGGACGTACATTAAATTATTCAATTAGGGGACACAAAAAACTCTAATGCATCTTTTCAAGGTGGAATATATTGGATAAAAGCAGTCTGCAAACACTATTTTACAACTTAAATTTATACTAATAATCATGAATAACCTTTCTAATACTGAAAATCACTATTTTTTTAACGTGGTTTTTCGATTTGACACATTTCAGTATATTAAAGTTATGTTGACACAAGAATTGATGACTAATGTCACTAATGTGGCTTCCCAATATGGCGACTTCCGTCGAAAGTTGGTTAAATCATTACCAAGTTTACCTTCCCTCTTCTCTCTTTCACCTCCTAGCGCCCTATGCAAATAATACGCTATATAAACATACCTTGAATTAAAATGCACTCAGATTGTGTATAGAATCAATTTGAACCATCATAGGTTCAAGGAGTATTCAACATAAAATTCTTTTGAATACAAGCGCATATTGCAATTTTTTTTTAATGTTCATCTTTTAGGATTTGCTTCAACTGATGACGACGTAATTCCTGGCAATCTTGGACTTAAAGATCAAAGATTTGCCCTTGAATGGGTAAGCAAATATATACATCTTTTTGGTGGTGATCCTGATCATGTCACAATTGCTGGAGAAAGCTCTGGTTCTGCCGCCGTGGGACTTTTGGTTATGGGAAATTGGAATGGAGAGAAAGGTCAGTTGCGAGGAGTAGATCACCTTAAAAAATTATGTGTACACCAGAATCCCATATTAAGTGGAATTCTATTAGCTTACTTTGAAATTCCATCCAAACCCCACGGAATTCCATGGAACTTCCACTTTATTTTATAATTTATGAAATATTACATGAGGCAAAAAAACGTTTTTCAACAATTCATTCCATCTTAATCTATAACTCTGGTGACAGCTAAGATCAAATTATGTGACAAAAAACTTCTCTATTGTTCTCACACAATAATTTTCTCTCAATTACCCAAACCGGAGCCCATATATATATACAGGGTGTCCCACGACGAGTGAAAACTATCTGTAAATCTGTATATGGCAAATTTGCAAATTTGCTAGAATTTGTTATATCAACGAGTTATTAATTTTTTTCGAAATGTTCACATTTTAAAAAAAGTCAGCATAACTCGGAACCCTCTGTATTTAGGTATAGGGAACTATTATGAAGAAGTACTTTATTTTTTAGGGGTAATCAGAAAATACAATAAAATGTAGGGTGTCCCATAAGAAAAAATATAACTTTAATACGCCACACTTTATTGGAACATCCTGTATATTTCAAAATAATTTTAAAATGTAGCCTATATGAATGTACAAACTACTAAAGTGAAAAACATTTTGAAACTTCCACCGTTTCGCTATAAACCTCCATTCCGTTGGTCGTGATTCACCCTGTATATATATATATATATATGTTATAAGCGGACAATTAACTTAAATAATAGCTTATGATAATTCTACCAAAAGTACACAAACGCCAGTCGTCTCACTAGCTATCACTTCTACGTGACCTAAAAATGTCGACTGGAACACTTAGAAAATTGGAGTTGGAATAAAGGATCTAGTTTGAATCCTAGGGAATCCCACGGATCCCCACGGGAATCACTCATACTTGTACACCATAATTTCAGAGTGGTTTACTCCTCGGTCTGTTATCACTTAATTGAATAATGGTATCTAAAACATGCTTTAATTTGACCATATCAATTAAATTTTAATCGACTGTTGACTATTTTATTGAGTACCTAATGATAATTTCGATATTTGTTAATAGTTTTAAATTCTAGAGCTTTTCCATGCCGCCATAATGGAAAGTGGGTCAATGATTGGTGGAACTTTGCAAACAAATGCAAAGGAAAATATCATTGGACTTGCGAAATCTTTGGATCCTTCGTTTTCATCGGAAAAATCTGAAGATATTTTGAAATTACTTCAAAACGCTTCGGCGGATGCAATTTTAGCAGTAGGTATCTACTCCTAAACATATAACAACTACATATTTCAGCACACAGCTTGTTTGCTGCAAAAGATGAAAACATAACTTCCGAGTATATAATGGAATACCACTCTTGTGCTAACCAGACGAATATATTGACGATACTGCTAGTAGCACTGAATAGTATGATGAATATTGTCATTGAAAACATAGCTATAGGATTTTTACGATGAAAAGACGATGATGTCACTTCTAGTTACTCTCCTGCTTATCAGAATAAATATTAATTCATTCATTTTCATAACTAATTATTTAGGCAAATCTGCAGTGTGTGGTTAATAAAATGCGGAAGCAGCTGAACAGTGAATGTCAAGAGATGGTAACATCACAGTATAAGAACGAACCAGTAGTATAACTCTTATAAATTTCATTCATAAATTGCCAGAGCTTTTGATGCCCTTGAACTGATCGCTTTACGATTCATTTTACCATAGGCGTAAGTGGCATAAGTTTTAAAATGACTTGAACGTGTTAAATGTTTTTTCCTAAATATTGTAGAACAGTACACTGATGAGTTAATAAAACAATAGTCTTATACCAAATATTTATTGGTTTTTCCATATTGCAATTTTCATTTTGTTATGATTTTTAAAATTTTTATTGACTAATTTTAATGTGTAATATAGTCGTACCCTGAAGAAAAGTTTCATTAAATATTTTATTGGAAAATCAACACAAGGAGGTACAAACTCTGTTGTTTGACTAATATTATCTTCCGTAGCAACTTTCTCAAAAGTCATTTGGAATAATGTTTCCAATAATGAGATGTATTGTACAAAATTTTCATGCGGCATAAGTTTCCAAAAGTATCCTTATTCGTATTTTCATAAGCTCTAAGGTAACAGTATAAAGACGAATCGTCTGATACGTCTGATACGCTTGTGAATAAGTCTCACATACGGTGCATGTATTAATTTCCGAACATGTTTCAATTGAATAACCACAAAAGTAGTGAACAAAATTCTTTTCCAATAAATCATTTGTCTGAAAGTCTTTAAGCATTGCAGTATTTGATGAAAGGAATATTGTTGGAATAGTAGGTCACAGAGAGCTCGGCAGTGTAACGTCACGAGATAACATACGGGGCTCGATTCTCGACTTTTATTCACATGGGTGAAAATAATTTTCACATGGAAATATTAAATTCGGTATTCTCCACAGAACCACGTGAATATTTTCACACAAAAAGTCTACGAATATTTTCACATGGTAAATGCCAATGTGAATATAATTTCCAATGGGATTACTGAAGTGCATTCTGCGCAATATCATTATTATTTTACACACAATAAACATAACCAAAGAATATTCATACAAAGATCCAAACCAAAGTGACTTTCTCAACAGTAGCACATCTTGTGTTTTTCAATCTTTGGCGTTTTGTTTTGTTTTAAAACTTCTAATGGAGGAAGCTATTCTACTTTATCATTTGGAAGTTTTGGAAGAGGTGGAGATGTTGGAAAATAATCCACCTAGAGACTTTTGGCCAAGGTGGAAAGACATAGCAGGAGATCCTTTCATAAACCTAAGTGATAATCAGTTTATAAAGTTATTTAGATTGTCAAAAGAGGTAGTGCTTGAACTGCTAGCAGATCTTGAAGCCATTTTAGAGCCACCGTCAAGGAAATCGGCAATACCATTGGAAATGAATAAACTTCCATCGTTCTTGTGACTCTTTATATGTGAAACTATTTGTAAAATTTCCCAGTTCGCAATTGTGGGTCATTTTCAATAAAAGTAATGAGCATGTTTTTTTGTGTATCAGAGACATGTCCAGTTTTCCTTCTATTTTTTGAAACTAAAACTTGATCCGCCATAATTCTTTAGTATTGATGTCGATGTCAATTTAGCCCAGGGATCTCAACACAATAACTCCAAAATGATAAAACATGATTGGTCAATATTTATTTAATATTAGACATACGTATCAAGACCATATCCATTGGAAAATACATTCCACTATCACCGAGAATACCGTTTCAAACAAGCATGTGAAAATAAGTAGTGGAATAATTTCACATGAGGTCGAGAATAGAGCCCCTGGTTCGTTCCTATACTGTTGTAACATCTTTATGCAGGGACGTATATAAGGGGGGGGTTTGGGGGTTCAAACCCTACCAATAGAAAATACAATAAAGGTACAATAATTTTTTATCAGCATACTGCCGCAATATGAGTATTCATCGGGATGAGACAATAGAAATATATTCCTCAACAATTGTGAATAATTTAGCTGAAGAGGTTAAATTTACTTTTGTGAGATTGATTTTCTGTTTTAATAAAAGCTTCAATTTTCAATCATCTATCACTTTTTAAGAGAGGTGCTCCCAAATTAATATACAGGTAACATCTCGGCTGGTATTGGAATGCGACGAAGAACTTAGAAGACTGGGGACTTGGGACAGTGTAACACTGGAGTGGGTCACAGGCCACAAAGGAATCGCTGGCAATGAAAAAGCTGACGAACTTGCAAGAGCAGGATCGTCAACTCTGATGAACGGACCCGAACCATCTGTGGGCATCCCCAGATGCTCCATTAGGCCATGGTTAAAAGGGTGGGTAAAAGAACAATCCATAAAACTCTGGAAGAATACGCCCAGGCAAACACATGGGAAGAAATTTATAAAAGAACCATCAGAAAAAGAAGCAAAAGAACTGCTCTCAATGAGCAGGAACAAACTACGCACCATAACGGTGCTTCTTACGGGAGACTTTCCCACAAAGGAGCACCTGAATAAAATAGGGCTGTATAACGGAGACCTCACATGCAGGAGATGCAAAAAGGACACTGAAACTGCTCTGCACATATTATGCAACTGTGAGACGCTGGACCACAGGAGGCAAAAACTAAATGGAAGACCCCAAATGACTCTAGAAAACTTCTACAACCAACCAGTAAAGAACCTGTTTGAGCTAATACTGGGAACGGATTGGCTGAATAGGCTGTAGTCAGAATGTTAGGAGAATCCAATAAGCTCAAGAGGCTGAGGTGGTGCCGGCGAAGGGACGGTTCCTTTAAAAAATATATATACATGGTTATAACCATTTCAGCAGAAGGGAACAAAACGAAAAACGATGTTTAAAAATACTTTTAGATGTAGCCAAATCAAACAAATAATTGAAAAAAAACAACATTATTTCTTGAACTTTAAAAATTGCTTTAGGTCGTGGCACTCGATTTTTTTTTTGTCTTAGGCGGCGCCTTCAATAAAGCTTTCCCCTTCTAAACCTATCAGATGAAAAAAACCAAAACCCTCCCCATGTAAAAGCTATAGCTACGTGACTGTCTTTATGTTAAGCTTTTTTGAATGAGAATACCGAAATGGGGGCCCACTTCTCCCGCTTACTGCTGCAAGAAACGTGAGTGATAGTATTCGCTATTTGTATCCATTACCATTATTATTGATTATTATTGTTCATATTCAAATGTAAATGATTGAATGTTTTTAATGTTTAAGTAGAGAAAAAACTACAGCTTGGCAACATCACAATATTTTGTTTTGCAACGTCATCGTCTTTTTATCGTAAATAAACCATACTACTGCAGTATGTGGTATTCCGGCATTTTACTTCTTCCAGCAACTGACATGGAGGCTGATATTCAATTAATTATTGAATTTTCATTACAAGAAAAAAGTCCATCAAATCATAATTTTAAGTGGAAGTTTTGAATTTTTCATAAAATTGACTTTGAAGCGTCTACAAGCTGAACAAACATGTTCCAACCCCTCGGAAAGTGGTTAAAAAAATAGCGTGTTTTTTTGAAACCACGCAATAACCGTTGGTGCTACAGAAATCAGTTTCAAAATTTGAGAGCTTTAAATTTCACACCAACATTAGGATGGATGAGAGATAGGTGGTTTTTTAAATTTCAAAAAATTATAACTTGTAGAAAAATAGATATTTGCAAATTAGCCGAATCGAATTGGTATTTTTAATTTACAAAAAATTTTAGCAGCAATCTTCAGCAATTAAAAAAAGAAGCTGGTAATTATTGATTTCATAGCCTTTTCGAATTTTGCTGGATACGATCCTGATGATTTCATTTATCAAATTCAAGGTTGTATATCAAAATAGCAAATGGAATAAACGACAAACCGAGAACCCGGATACACGTCACAAACGATGACGTACACCAAGAAGGCTAGTATAGCCACTTTTAGCGCATTACATAAAACATTCAAAACCTCCAGTCAAAATAATGATTTAATGGACTTTTGTCGTGTACTATTTTGAAGTTGAGCAAATTTATATTTGGAAATTTGAACATTTGGATTTGGCAGAAATTTTTTTGGAAATTAGAGGAGAAATCAAAAAGTATATTGCGATTTTCCAAAGCAAAGTGCTATCTCAAATATCTTTTTCACCTTACTAAATATAAAAGAAGTGAAGAAAACTTTTTATGGAATATTAGAAGGGTAGTAGATATGGGACACCCTATATTTATTGTAACAGAATGTATCTACAACCAAAATTTTTAATTAAATAATTGTATAAAATTGACAAATTTAACTATATAAATTCATACATTTAATGCAATTAGAGTGTAAAAATATAATTATTCGCAGTATAACAGTTAAATTTATTCACTAAGTTTATAACATCCTGTAGATAGCATTTTGTCACAAGTAAAAATATTTTAAATTAATTTATAAGAAACATGAAATTTGGAGGGTTCTATTGAAATCTGTGAAAGGGCAGAAATTAAACATGAGTAAAAAACTTACCAATGAAAATTGTTGTAATCCAATCCAGAACTTTTTAGTGCGGTTACCATGGAAAAGAAAAATAAAAGGTGGTTGTTGAGTTGGGAAGCAAAAACGGGAAGGTTGGTGATTTTTCTTTGAAAAGAAAGAAAAAGTTTCGATAGCGAGTTTTTCCTTGGTATTACCAAGGAAAAGTAGCAGAGTTCGCCAAAGAAAAATTATACAAGTTTCAACAAACTTGTGTTAGGTAAATATACCTAGGTACTTATTATTATATTTTGGGTATTTATATCCAGTTCTAAGAAGTACCGTTGTCTGTTTTTGGTTATTGGAATAACCAAAGTAGATATAAAAATCATCTTCGTGTTGCTATGAGGCTTGGAGGCTTCTTCACAATTTTCCCTGCTTCATCTGATGCTGCTGGTGAGGATTTTCTCACTGAGCCCTTGTAAAATTTGAATATTTTTGCGTAGGTGCATTTTATTGGTAATTGTGTTATTTTTTTGGGTATTTTTGTACTATTTGTATCACCATATTTATTATTTAGCTTACTACTTTTTACTTTAATATTCCGACCATAGAATTTCATTGTTCATTGACAAATGACATAGTTCATAGAATTATTGTAGGTGCGTTATTGAGATGCACCATAGAAAACAATATTTATTCTATGTTTACAATTAGGTATGTCATATTTAAATGAAGATATAGTACTATTTAATTTTAGTTAACTATTTCTCTCATTATTCAATTGTACTTATATTTAATTATGTCACGTTTAGCTTCATTTTTCATTTAGAGAACAACTAAAAAAATAAATTGTCATTTTAATTTTTCGTTGGTTTTTTATTTTAAAAGGTTGAGGAAAATTGCACGAATTTGGAAATTATAATCCTACTACCTGTTCACCCTGATAGGAATATAATTCTCTTGTTTTTTTTTATTTGTGTAATTGAGCTAGATCTAAACTAAGTTAATAATTGCATTTTAAGTGAAACCATTAAAAGTTTATTATAAATTCTGAGATTATAACAACCTTGATTCAATTTTTTATATTATTACGATTGTCTCTATAATTTAAAAAATTAAAATATTACAAAATATTGTAATAATATGTATATGAAAATTTTTTTGTTTTTTTCAAAATATTTTTTTTTCATCAGTTATGACATAATATCATCGTGTGTCTATTTCTCCTCATTCCTTCCATAGGATGGCATAAAATGTCGCGGTAAGGTACCTACATTAATCATAAAGAGATTTGAGATACCAGTTTGGGTCAATCTGGTTGGAATATGGCTTGTTTATATTCACTCTAATTTCCGAAATACCCTGCAAAACCATCCAATTAGGAAAGTAGGTACTATTTCATACTTATTAGATCCTCCCGCTCTTGTGAAATGGGTCACACTAATAGGGTGATATACTATTTTTCTGAAGTCTTTGATTTTAGGTCGGTAGATCTTATGGTAACATGATAGAGAAAACTGGTTATTTCTCGCTTCTACCTCTACAAAGTTTCATGGACGCCAACTTTAAAAAAGTTCCATTTATGATCGGCTTTAATTCGGAAGAATGGATCAAATATGGTGAGTGTTATTATTCATAAAACCCTTGCCTAGCAGCTTCCACAGTATTCACATACATGCTTTTGATTTTTAAGCAAAAAATCGGAGTAATGGAACTCTTAGAGGATTCGATGAACATCCAGAATTATTAATTCATCAAAATTTGAATATGTCACCAGAAAACAGAACAATTGCTGGGACTTTACTGAAAAAAGTTTATACCTCTACAACATTTCTTGAAAACTTTGGTGCATATATTAGAGTGAGTTATATTGACAACCTATTAAATACTACGAAATTAAAGTTGATACTAGCGGGGTCGAAGCAAGTCATATAATTGCTAAAAAATTTCATCTCTAATGTCACAGAAAAAGATATCGACAAAAAGTGCTGCATAATTTATGGGTTAGGTTAAATGGTTGGTAAGTGTCCACTGCAACGCACATAAGGCCAAAATATACTTTCATTCAAGCCGCGGTGCGACAGGCACATAATATATAAGAAAAAATTGGTTCGATTTACCACACCACAGTGACCTGTTAAAAAGTCTATTTGAAAACGTGTCGGTCATTTCTGCTATACACTTGTTTATAGACATTATTCGAATGATGTGAAAAAGTTTTGGAAGAAACTATCCCGGTAAATATGCCAGAAGTTTAAGACTATCCAGGAATTTAGTGATACTTTGGCAAAATTCCTTGCAAGGAAGTCTGTCTTCTCCTTGCCATCCATACTAGAATGACCAGGGATCTGGGCTGGATATACTTTGTTGTCTTTCAATTGATATAGCCTTTCTTGGGTGTTTGATACGAAATTTAACGTCAAGTGAGTGCTTTTAAAGGCTCTATGTGTGAGATTAGTTTCCTTCAAACTCTCCACAGATAAAAATTAGCTTAGATTTCCTGCACCAAGACCTGAAGGTGTATTTTTGTACCAACATCTATCTCATAGTAGTAGTTTCTTTTCACGGAGGAACCAGTAATATATATTTCAAGAAAACATATTTGTATTCAGAGTAAAATTTAATTTTTAAATTTTACACAGAATACAAATATGTTGACTTTCTAGTCATGTGTACTCAGCTATAAAGATATTCATATATATATATATATATATATATATATATATATATATATGGAATTAGGACGGTATAAGTTGAAATTAATATGTCAGAGACCATTCCTTGAATACTGCGACTTTCAGTGTCCACCAACAATCTGCTACGCTCTGTGTGCATTTGGAAATATGCGTGATTCTATATGTTTTCTATTCACCCTCTTTATCTAAAAATATATGGGGAGAAGGGAGGTCCAGAAGGATCTCCATAGCTGCTGACAGTAATTGTTACCTACCCAATTTTCATGAGATTTTTTTGTATTTTTGCTCACCCTATACCAATTTGAAGCAATGTGTTATACATTTTTTGAATCAGCTCAGCAAGGGAAATCCAGAAATAAGAAAATTTAAGAAAAAAATAATGATGATGTCACCACACGAAGGTGGTGCACCCTGTATATTAGATTATAATTTGAAAAATAGTAATTTAGATAAAAAATAGTTTTATTGTTATGATGAATCTATGCGTTACTTTATGGACGCACTGTATAAGTGCACAGTAAACTTTACGAAGAAGTTGATGTCTTTGCACTTCACTTCTTGTCACATCTAGTTTATCTTCTATTGATTCTTTTTTCATTTATAACCTTATCCAATAAGTATTATTCGTATATTAGTGCTGATCTACATCGTCAAGCATGTTTGTGGAAGCTGCAACAAGAATATATAATACTTACTCGACAACTACTTTATTAAAATGTATTTTTTTCATGTGAAGCAACGAACCGAGACAATAAAACATTATTAGATGGTTTAGATAATGATCCCAGTCTATTAGTTCATGCTAATTTAAATATGTCTCCGGAAAATAGGACAATTGCTGGACGTCTATTGAAAAATGTTTATACTAACAAAACCTTTGTTGATGATTTCGCAGCTTATATTCGAGTAAGTTTGAAGATACGATAAGTTTTGATTTTATTTTACTTTATACAATGTGGTCCATACCTATATGGAATAAATTCAATTTTAGCAAGCAATTTCAAATCATTTTCCATAAACTTGTCGACCAAAATAATATCTCTTTCACCCTTTCTCTACGTTCACCCGCCCTGAAAACTTGTCTCTCTCTCTCTCTCTCTCTCTCTCTCTCTCTCGCATTATTTCACAAACTTCATGAGGTCAAAGTCAGCGTAACTTGATAACCGCTTGACGGTTGAGAAGAGATGCCAATGTTACATCCGGTATTTTAAAATGGGACAATCGGAATTGCCAATTCCCTCCTATCACTTTGGCAAATATCGCAAACTCTCGGCGGTTCACTTAAACTTTAGGAACCGTTCTGGAATCGTATCGCGTACTATATAGTGCGTAATCTTGAATTAGGGATGGACACACCAACTTTATCACCCCTTCCAGAAGGTAGTTTTTGTGCCGTCCCAAGAACATCTCGATAATGAGTTGGATAGAGAAAGAAACACAGCATTTGCGCGAACGATACCTGGAACGGTTCTATCAAACTTCGTCCTCTTGCGATATGGCCATCATATCTACAATAGTTGCATAAACTACTATTTCTATCAAAATATACCCTTTTATATTTAAAAACAACCTGCCAAATGTCAAATCAATTTGTCCATCCATTTTAAAGTTATCGAATTAAAACATTCAAGTTTTCAAAATTTCAACACCCTGCATTTCGAAAAGTAAATGTGCTAAACCCCTTAATCCTCATATCATTTTGTCCAATCTACATGCAAACGTTGTAATTACCCTTAACGTTCGAGATGCTTATACCATTTTTCGCGCGATCGTATTGAAATAAATTCCGAATAAAATAATTTAAATTTCTTCAAAATGAACGAAATGTCAAAAGTGACATTTATTTCTTCTCGATCAGCTTAAAATATATTTCGCATTTTGGTGAAATTGTTTTTATGCTATTTATTACTTTTCGACGTCTGAACTGTAAGTAAATCACTTACCGACGTGTTAATCTTAGAAACCAGTAATAAACACAACCTACCGTCCTGACAAACGATGCTGTAATAAACAAAAAAGATCAATCGCGCAAAAAAATTATGGAAATAATAGTAAAAATTCATCCGAACAAATTCAAGTAGATCACCAGCACTGCGAATACTAGCTTTGCATAGAGTTTCAATATAGCATCGGTGGTTCAGTGGTAGAATGCTCGCTTCCACGCGGGCGGCCCGGGTTCGATTCCCGGCCGAAGCATAATGAATCGCTGCTTCGTAAACGAGAGAGAGACTCAGGAGAGAGCACACGCACGCAAGCAAGGCACATAACGAAGCAACGTAACATAACGTAACGTAACGGTCAGATCTTTTGCGTCGCAAAACCTAACCTAACTCAAACATAACCTGACATAAAGAACTAAAGTTCCAATAAAGCAAAGTTATTTGTTTCAAAAATTGTTAAAAAAGAGCTGAAAACATGGAGAAACAATTTCACCACAGAGGAGAATCGAACCGCTATACTTCAGGTTTCACTTTAAAATTTTCTGTGCACCAACCGTGTTGCTATTTCCCAGACGGTTAAAAGTACTCAAAAGTGGTATTAAAATGGAATTTGAATTTTTTTAAACATAGCTATACATTTTTTATTGAACCGGAGCAAATTTAGTAAAATTGAGAGTGCATTTGATCTTATTTTTTAATGACCCTTCCAAATCTGTTATTATTTTCCATAAACGCTATTTGGTGAAAAAGTTAGCTCGAGTGTGATAGTTTTGTACAGGAATCTCTACGTCGTTATAAATAACACAGTGTATAAGTAGGTACGCATAGGGTAGGATGGTGAAGCAAACTTCTACATTCAATTATTAGAATAGTACCTACGTACTCCTAACAAGACGTTTTATTGGTCGCGTTCATCCCAACAAAGTTGATCAGGTAGCGATTTTTGAAGTGATCCATCAGTTCGTAATTCTGCTGAACGTGCTAATAAAACCATCGACATAATATGTCAAGTGTCAATGAATACAATAACAACAACTCAATTTTATTTGATATATACGACAATTATGAAATAGGTACTACTTCTAACCATTAAAAATGGGATTTAATTACAATTAATTGAACTCCCCACTTTGCAGCATACTATGAAGAGTTGAATTTCCTGACAAACTATACAATTTATTAATGGAGTAATAAGTCACCTCCAGCTGTTCACTCATTTTCACTTAAATACAAACTAAAATATCTCCAAACAAAGATATTTATAATATGTTTCCAACATATGTTATAAATGACAGTTAATGCATCATCAATCGGTAGCGTGTAGCGTATTTTAATTCTGATTGAAAAAATGGCGACTGATACTACATCGCTCAATCTGATCAATTAACAAAACACGCGTTCAGCAGGAAATTGATGATCGCTTCGGTAGCGCTACGTTATGATGAACGCGACCATTCATTTCATTACAGTGGAGCAGCGATCAATCTTTTTCAACACCAACTGGTAAACAAATTGAATTGGGGTGTACGCACGCTCCGTACTATGTGTATCAATTTTCTTACAAAGGAGAGCTGGGAGGCATGATGGACGAGAAGTATATCGTTCCTGGTAAATGATTATATAATAATACAACTACTTATTGAAAGCGGGCTTGAAATTTATAAATAACATTCAATTCAATAGAGAGGATTATATTTACTAAAATCTACGTATATATCACTGTATGCAGTAACTTTTTATTGATAAATAGAGTACCCTTTTTAAAATTCTTGTAGGAGATAAAGAAACGTGGAAAAACTTCAACACAGACATGGAGGCTCTGTGATATTTAAAATTAATTATTGTTTCTTAGGTGCTGAACGAGTTGGTCATATGGAGGACCTCCATTATTGGTGGGAGTTTTTGAATAATAATGACATTTCGATCTTTCCTGATGCGGACCAACTAATGATGCGTCGGTTTTTGAAGCTTTGGACTAACTTCATCAAATACTAGTGAGTATTTCTCCATAGTTATTATAATAATTGCCACTACAATATTTTTTTTATGTCAGTCTTTTTGATTCCTTCACTTGGGTGTTGGATTGCGCCAGGTAGTAGGTTAAATAATATATTAATTTAAGATGCTTGCCAATAATATGTTAATCAGCTCCCACCCTAAAAAAGGTAATTGGTTATTTGAATCTCGGACTACTCATTCCTTGTATAGTTTATTGCGCAGTAATTATAAATGATGTGCTTGTTCTACGAAGTTCTCTTTGATTTAATTTAAATACATATATCGCTTTTTTGAAAAATTATCAGCTGAATGTGCCTCGCTTGCGTGCGTGTGCTCTCTCCTGAGTCTCTCTCTCGTTTACGAAGCAGCGATTCATTATGCTTCGGCCGGGAATCGAACCCGGGCCGCCCGCGTGGAAGCGAGCATTCTACCACTGAACCACCGATGCTATATTAAAATTTCATGCAAAGCTGGTATTCGCAGTGCTGGTGATCTACTTGAATTTGTTCGGATATATTTTTACTATTATTTCCATATTTTTTTTTGCGCGATTGATCTTTTTTGTTTATTTACAGCATCAGTTGTCAGGACGGTAGGTTGTGTTAACTGGTTTCTAAGTTTAACACGTCAGTAAGTGATTTACTTACCGTTCAGACGTCGAAAAGTAATAAATAGCACCAAAATGCAAAATATATATTATTTCAAACTGATCCAGAAGTAGAAATGTCACTTTTGACATTTCATTCATTTCGAAGAAATTCAAATCATTTTATACGGAATTTATTTCAATACGATCGCGCAAAAAATGGTGTGAGTAACTCGAACGTTAAGGGTAATTACAACGTTTGCATGTAGATTCCTCTCGTGAAATTCGACAAATTGATATGAGGATTAAGGGGACAAGCACATTTACTTTTCGAAGTACAGGGTGTTGAAATTTTGAAAACTTGAATGTTTTGATTCAATAACTTTAAAATGGATGGATAAATTGATTTGACATTTGGCAGCTTGTTTTTAAATGTAAAAGGGCATATTTTGATAGAAATAGTAGTTTGTGCAACTATTGTGGATATTATGACCATATCGCACGAGGACGAAGTGCGATATGGACAATCCACACTAGTCGAACAGCACATTTTTCCTACGACCCACTTAAGAAAAAATCTAGGAAATAAAAATTTCTATAAACTGTAATATAACTTCAAATTGAAAATTTAACAATTCAATTTGATGTTTCTACTAATTTTTTGTGGTAAAAGTACAGTTCTTGAATGTCCAATTTGTATAATGCTACGGTTTCCCTTTTAAAATATACGATGCTGTTATAAGTAGATGTTGCCAGTCGGATTCCCTCATGAATGGTACCGGGTACCGTACCATTATCTAAAATAATGAATATTCTGCTAAATATTGCAAACGTCTACCTGTTGTTTATTAATATCAAGCATGGAAGAATTATTTAAAAATAAAATTGACAATTAAAAAAAAAACTTCTTCACTTCTGTTTTAAGTATTTGTTGTCAATTTGTACGGATTATTCATATAATATTTTGGCATTTTCGCAACTCGTGCGCGAAAGTATAACTTCACGCACTTGTTTCATAAATAACTATTGTGCCAATCAACTTAATGACAAGATTTTTATTTTCATTCGATTAATACTACTGTATATTTTTGTTAAATGAAGTTTCATCCAGAGTTAAATAAATTCTTATATTAATATGTGTATTTATTTATTGATTCAAAAAATGTTTGCTTAAAAGGAACTAAAGTTCCTACCGTGTGTCCCGCGACACATTCTACATTTTTTGTTTGTTTTTTTTTTCCAGCAATCCAACACCGACACCGGATCCATTACTGGAAGAAATCACTTGGCCACAATCTAATCCCAATACTTTAACATATTTAAACATCAATGACACTTTCGAAATTAGGGAGAATCCAAGAGTGTATCGATACGTGAAACCAATTCTTGAGAAATACATGGAGCCTCCTTTTATTTCTTTTGGTTGAAGAGTATATAATTATTAAGATTAACAAATTTACGTAATTATTAATATATGTTAATTATACGATATATTTTTTTTCATTATCCTCTCCTTCACAGCCTACCTTTATAACATGAACATTCACATTTATTTCATTGCTAAATCAAGGGGAATTGGAAGTAACAATGGAGTGGAGATTTTAATAAAATATAATCAATATTAATATCGCTTGTCAATTTTAAAACTCACAATGAACAATATCTCGTGAACCAACAGAACAGGGGCCGTATTCTTGACAAGTGAGCTTTTGATGCGTATACGTTTTCTGAACGAGTTCTTACAATGAGCGTTCGTTCTATAGTTTTGTTGACGATTATTGATAATATTATATTTTATTTGTCAACATCGAAGCCAAGTATTTTTTAATTATCAAAAATATTTTGAAAAATGGAAGACGAAGTGTAGTCCAGTAACTGAAGGGGCAAACCTATCAATATATTTGTCCAATAATTTTTTTTTGGTTGATTTGTAGGTCTTGACAGGTACTCCAAAGGGAGAAAAAGTTCTCCAAGATTGCCCCTTTGCTAAGGGCCCAAAATGGCCCCTAAAGCCCCTTAAAAAACGGTTTCCCGCCATTATCTCCCGAAATATGCAATTTGGACAATTTTTGTTCAGGTAAAAAGTGAAGGTCGTTAAATTATTTACAAAAATGGTTCTCATCATTTTTTTCGAAAATTCAATAATTTTCGAGATAATCGCATCCAAACGTCCCCTCGCTTACGCGGCTGCACTACCTCTAGAAATGCTACCGTCTATAAAATTAACTTTTAAACCGGCGGGCAAATTCTTCCAGAACTCGGTCAAAAATTAATATTTTTCGATGATTTGAAGTTCACTGTAATGGGAATATCCGTAGGAATCAATATGTGTACCTTAAACCCCGTTCTCGCCCGTCGAGGACATTGCAAAAAGTGGCCAATATTATTTTTCCCCAATATTTTGGCCTCTTCTATTAAATCATTGACATGTTATTTATTTTAAATGGTTTATTATCCCTTGTTTTTTCAAATGGGGTCAGGGGAGGTCCTGAATGTTCCTAGAAATTTTTTTTCAGTATCTTTGTGGCGTTTCAATAAAAAGTTGCATGGCATTTTTCAGTCGTTTTCGGGTTTCTCACCAATTTTGTAAACAAGCGAAAATAAAGAACTAATGTTCAATTATTTTGTTATTAAATGCACACCATTTGAAAGCTTACTATGTCTACTCTCTGAACCAATATTTTTATTCGGAATACAATGCACTCATTTTCCAGGGACCGGGAAAATTGGTAACACGGGTGAAAACCGGCCTTTTTTTTAAATGCTTTTTGTTCTCTGCTGTTAATTTTTTTATAATTAATACCCACACTGAATTAAAGCTTATATTCTGACCTTTCCATCCATATAACTTGTTCCCCATATTTGAACGCCGTTCTCTTAAAGATGATTTTTTGTCAGTGCAAAACAGGCTGCGAGAAGAATTGTTCATGTTTAAAAGCAGGTTTAAAATGCTCCTCTATCTGTGGTTCATGTCAGTTGACACAGTGTTTAAATGATGAGAAAAATGAAGGTATATTCCCGGAAGAATTAGAGGTGGTAGTAGAACCACAAGGGCTTGAAGGGGAGGTGGAAGAAACATGGGAGATAGAAATAGAGCTGGGGTGTGGATATGATGGCCATATCGCACGAGGACGAAGTTTGAGCACGACGCCGTAGGCGGAGTGCTCAATCGTTCAAGTGCGATATGGACAATCCACACGAGTCGAACAGCAAATTTTTTCTACGACCCACTTAGGAAAAAATCTAGAAAATAAAAATTTCTATAAACTGTAATATAACTTCAAATTGAAAATTTAACAATTCAATATTATGTTTCCACTAATTTTTTTTGTGGTAAACGTACAGTTCTTGAATGTCCAATTTATATAATGCTACGGTTTCCCTTTTCAAATATAATATATGTTATAAGTAGATGTTGCCAGTCGGACTCCCTCATGAAGGGTACCGTACCATTATCTATAATAATGAATATTCCGCTAAATATTTCAAACGTCTACCTGTTGTCGTTATTAATATCAAGCAGAATAATTATTTAAAAATAAAATTATCAATAAAAAAATACTTCTTCACGGGGAATCGAACCCGGGTCTACCGCGTGAGAGTCTGGTTTGCTTACTACTCGGCCACCGAGGCATATGAAAAGTGTATATCAATAACGTCAAATGTATTACATAATTTTTGTTTAAAAGGAGCTAAAGCTCCTACCGTGTGTCCCGCGACACGTTCTACCTTTTTTTTGCGTTTTTGTAGTGGGATAGGGGTTGAATTTGATAATGCAACAGTAACTCGACAAAAGTTTATTATCAATAATCATAAAATATTTCCTATATATTGAAACATAAATCATGCCCTGATTATAAATTATAACTTCAGGTCTTCTCATCAGTTTATCAAATATAACGTCACAGTGGATATGTGATCAGATCGGCATGAAATTTGAAATATATGATTATCAGTATTATTAGAAAAATATATTTTCGCGCGATCGATCTATTTTTTTTGTTTACAGCATCGGTTGTCAGGTCGGTAGGTTGTGTTCACTGGTTTCCAAGTCTAACACGTCGGTAAGTGATTTACTTACCGTTCAGACGTCGGTAAGTAAACTACGTCTTAGCCCTACATGCATTTAAGTGGTCCTAAATAATATATTACTTCATTCATTACACAAAAGGAACAAAAGAAATAAGAAGATTTATATTTTTTTAATGAACGGGAATCAACGCACGATTTTAAACACGTTATCAAAAATAGTAATCAATATATCTGTTTTGTGTCATATCTTCGTGAAGTATTTCCAATTCACTTAAAACTGCCATATTGAATTTTTGAACGTGTTATTTCAAATGTTTTTATTCTCGATATTTGGTGATAAATCAAAATAAAAATAATTATCCCAATAACTCAAGTTATTTATCTAAAACAATTATTATAAGGTACTTACAATTGACAGTAGTGATACCTTCAAGTATTTGAAAATATGTAATAAACATAAATGATACAGTATTCCATTTCATTTCACAGCAAATGTACTCTACTCAATCAAGTAGGTAGGTACTTGAAGTGAATATGTATTTTTTGGTAATATTTGCGGCAATATGTTCAACAAATTTTGTACATGTGAGTATCAGTATAATCCTCATTTCCATTCAATCAATATTTTTTTCTTAATTAGTTTCTATCCTATATGCTCTCTTCACAACATCTCTGCCAGCATTGCAATTTTTTATTAATATTTCCAGTTGAATTTTTTTCAAAAACAATTCCTTCTTATATTTAAATTTAAATAAATTTTAGTGTGACGATGGGACCGAAGTAACAATATCAAATGGAAAAATCAAAGGACATATATTGAAAAGCGCTAATGGTGAAGATTATTACTCCTTCCAAGAGATTCCCTACGCTACTCCACCACTAGGAAAAAACAGATTTCAAGTAAGAGTGTAATAAATATTCTTTTTCTACTACCGTGCGCTTTAACCCACTTTCCCGCACGCATTTTA
>CAJUYG010002907.1:0-25762 GCA_910591675.1 Galerucella calmariensis
CCATTAGTCTTACCTGCTGTAAGGGAAAACTTCTCGAAAGGATGGTGAATAACAGACTCCAAGAATACCTGGAAAATAATAAAATATTAGTTTCCTACCAGGCAGGGTATAGGAAGAAGAGATCAACAATAGATCACTTAGTCCTACTAGAACATTCCATTCAGGAAGCATTCCGAAAAAGGGAACACTCAATAGCGGTGTTCTTTGACATTAAAGGAGCCTTCGATATGACTTGGCGTTATGGAATCTTGGACAAACTGTTTAAATTCGGATTGAAAGGAAAACTACCACTATTTATTGAATCTTTTCTCAAAGATAGATGTTTCAAAGTAAAAGTTGCTACAGACTTCTCAACTACTAGATCATTGGAAAATGGTGTCCCACAAGGCTCAACACTCAGCTGTACTCTCTTTGCAATTGCTATCAATGAAATATGCGCAGGTATCAATCAAGATATCAACAAATGTCTATACGTTGACGATGTGGCAATTTTCTGTAGTGGTAAAACAGTAGGTGACATCACACGCGTATTGCAACCAGCCATTAATAAAATCATCAGAAATGGAGAAAAAATTGGTTTCCAATTTTCTAAAGAGAAAACGAAAAGTCTACATTTTTGTCGACTCAGAAAACCCCATTACGATCCATTATTATACCTAAAAGAAAATACCATAGAGTGTGTGGATACTATTAAATTCTTAGGATTAATATTTGACAACAAACTTACCTGGCATGAACACATTGGACATCTTAACACCAAATGCAGACAATCCCTGAATGTTTTGAAAGTCCTAGCACACACAAAATGGGGAGCTGACCCGAAAAGTCTGCTAATGATATACAAAGCATTAATATTGTCGAAAATTGATTATGGCAGCATTATTTACTCTTCAGCCAGAAAAAATCAGTTAATTAGATTAGAAAGAATTCAAAATCTAGCTCTACGTTACTGTTTGAATGCATTTCCAACGACTCCAATCCAAAGTCTCCACTGTGAAGCTGCTGTGATGCCCCTGGAACAAAGGAGAAAGATACTCATGACATCCTATTTATCAGGCGTTAAATCTTACCCTAGGAATCCAAACAATGAATTTCTGTTTCCGGAAGGAGATATATACCTTAATAGACCTACCATTACTCGTCCGCTCGCAGTGCGATATTCGGAATTTCTGAGAAATGTCGACATAGAATTCCCTGAAATTCTCGTTGAAGACCAAAATGTCAATCAAGTAGGTGTGCAGAGATCTGATTTCAGAAACAACCTGAGACTGAAAATCATAGATGAGTGGCAAAATACATAGAACAGCACTGATACGTTACTTCGTAGAGTAGAACCAATAGTTCAGACCAAATATGCTTCCACAGGATTATGTAGACTGGATACAGTTAAAGCTTTCCGACTCCGCTCAGGGCACACTAGCCTTACTCACCAACATCTCCTCAAGGGTGAACCAGCACCGATGTGTGATCACTGCGATTCAACCATCTCAGTGAGCCACATTATTAGTGAATGTCCTATGTTCAACGACCAAAGGCAGCGATATGGTTTAAACCCTGCTACTGAAGTAAACCTGAAAAAAAATACCATCGAAATTACATTAGCGCCTGAATGGGCACCTGAAAAAGCTCAAAATAGTGGAGGAAGAAGAATGCAGATTTTGTGGAATGGAAGAAGAAACCTCCATCCACATACTTTCCAACTGCACAGTACTCCAGAATCCTAGAGCACAGCACCTGGGAGATTACTGGATAGAAGAGGAACATTTGCCTAAGTTGAAGCCTGCAGACATCCTAAAATTCCTCAGGGAAATAGGACTAAAGGAACTACTAGTTTCTGAGACTCTCTTCAGAAACTGAGTAGAAGTAAGGGGGCACAATAGACCTTTTAGGTCTCAGTGAATGTCACCCCAAAAATCACACATACATACATACATTAGCATTTATGAAAAGTATCAACCTGTTCGATAAAATCTAATTATAGAAACCAAAGACCTACTTTATCTGTGATATAGAATTTAAAAATTTACTTAGGTACCTGTGATATTTTAAGAGCAAATGACCATAGTAGTCGACGCTCTTGGGGAGGGGTTTTAGCTGGTATTATATCGTCAAGATAGGAGTCCAGCACTCTGTCCGTAAACTGGATTTCCCCTTCCTACAAAAAAAAAATAATAATAATAATAATTGGGGCATTGGCATTGGGAATTGGGGCAGTTGACAAAGTTTAAGAACAACTTGAAACTGTCGAGGCGATTAACAAACAGAGTGAGAAAGATCTATCGAAAAATCAAAACTTATACAGGTCACCCACAACATGAACAACATGTATTTGAATATATGGATTCACTCAGGCAAAAGTTGAAGGCAAAATCCAAACGTTTATCTCGATATGTCAAGTGCACGAAAAGAAAACAACAAAATTACTTATTCAATAACAATCAGAAGTTATTTTACAGGCTACTGAGCGGTACAGTAAACAATCAGAACCAAAGTCCTCCAAATAAAGATGAGCTGACGGAATACTGGTCTTCATTATGGTCGAAGCCTGTCGAACATAAATCCAACGCTCACTGGATAAGAACTGAGGAGGAAAAAAATCAATATTGAACCGATGTCTTTCGTTGACTTGACAACAAGCGAGGTAACCGAAGCTGTAAAGAGTACCAGTAATTGGAAGACACCAGGAGTTGACCATGTCCAAAACTTTTGGTATAAGAAGTTTGACAGTCTACATGAAGCAATGGCAACATCATTCTCACATATTTTGCAACATCCAGAAGATACACCACCATTTCTGACACTGGGCTCGACCCACTTGCTTCCCAAAACACATCAAACTCACGATCCTCCGCAGTATAGGCCCATAACCTGCCTACCAACTATATATAAAATATTAACGGCTTGCATCACTAACCGTATTTACAGACATGTGGACCAAAACAACATCCTGTCAGAAGAACAGAAAGGTTGCAGACGAGATCACCAAGGCTGCAAAGAACAACTTATCATTGATTCAGTTATACTGAAACAGGCGCAAAAGGAAAAGCGCAACATCCACACGGCTTTCGTAGATTACAGGAAAGCATTTGATAGCGTTCCAAATTCCTGGCTTGTTAAAGTTCTGCAAATTTACAAAGTACATCCCACTGTTGTAACTTTTCTTGAATCAGCGATGAAGCACTGGCGAAAGAACCTTCATTTACAAATAAATGGCCAATACCTCCAAACTGATGAAATTTCCATCCGTAGGGGGATCTTCCAGGGTGACTCCCTTAGTCCACTTTGGCTCTGTTTGGCAATGAACCCACTCTCCAATCTACTCAACGATACGGATTACGGCTATAAACTTAAAGCCAACAGGAACACTGGCTGCACTGTTTCCCACCTTTTATATATGGATGATATCAAAATATACGCATCCAACCAGCGTCAAATTCAACATTTACTTAATATCACTGAAAAATTCTCCAGTGATATACAAATGGGATTTGGATTAGACAAGTGCAAAACCTTAAATATCGAGAAGGGTAAAATCGTTAACGGAGATGTGTTACTACCCAATGGGAATATTATAACTGCCATGCAAAATGGCGAGACCTACAAATATCTAGGATTTCAGCAAGCTAAGCTATTAGACCAAAAGCAAGCAAAAATCAAAATTAGGAGCCAGCTCACTCAAAGGGTAACTACTTTATTGAAATCCCAGTTGAACGCAGGAAATCTAGCAAAAGCAATTAACACCTACGCCATACCGATCCTGACATACTCATTTGGAATTCTGAAGTGGACAAAGACAGAGCTGGAGGATATTCAAAAAACAACCCGTACCATGATGACCAAACACAAATGTCACCATCCGACATCATCAGTTATTAGGACAACACTACCAAGAAGAGAGGGAGGGAGAGGTCTAGTGGACATAGTTAATTTACATAACAAACAAATATCTAGACTCCAGGAATTCTTCATTGCCAAGGCTGAAACATCTGAATTGCATGAGATGGTCGCAAAAGCAGATAAAAACTATTCCCCCTTAAATCTTGTGAGCCCTGATATGAGACTTGAAATCGTTACAGATTCTGACAAACAGGTGGAGTGGGCTCAGAAAGCGCTTCATGGTCGACATCATCACGACCTCAATCAACCTCATATCGACAAGGAAGCATCAAATAAGTGGCTATCTGATGGAACATTATTTCCAGAAACAGAAGGATTTATGATGGCAATTCAAGACCAAGTAATTAATACCAACAATTACAAGAAATTTGTCATGAAAGATCCAAACATCGATACGGACAAGTGCAGAAGGTGCCAACAAACAACAGAGACGATACAACACATTACGTCGGGATGTTCAGCCTTAGCTAACATTGATTACCTACGCAGGCACAATCAACTTTGCAACATCATCCATCAGAAGTTGGCCAACAAATTTGGATTAGTGAACACCTACACCCCATATTACAAGTACCATCCGAATTCAGTGCTAGAGAATGCTGATTTTAGACTATACTACGATAGGTCAATTATCACCGATAGACGGGTGACGAATAACCGGCCTGATATTATAGTTGTGGATAAAAAGCTAACTCGGTTTATCTGGTGGATGTTGCTGTACCCAATAATAACAATATTCTGGACAAATACAACGAGAAAATTGAAAAATACACCGATCTTGCAATTGAGGTAAGACAGATGTGGCATGCAGAGAAAATAGAGGTGGTACCGATCATCGTTTCATCTACGGGACTAATTCCCAAAACTCTACAAGATAGCCTTACCAAAATAGGTCTTCACAAAAATACTTACATCGATCTGCAGAAGGCTGCCATCCTAAATACCTGTCACACTGTCCGTAAATTTCTAAATACGTGACTTCCGAGCCAAATTCCATTTGCGTTCACACACGCTCGGGATAGGTGAACATTACCAGCAAGTGCTGAGCAAGTGCATACTTGGAATGATAATAATAATAATGTTTATTTACTAAATATAAAAAATACAAAATAGTTCAGGTTAAGTAAATGTAAATAAACAATTAAAAATCACTGAAGCTGTAAGTAGCTGGACGCTCCTTACAGCTTGTACGTGATATGCTCATAAATGGTCATATCATATCATATCTTCATTTAGAGTTAATATCCAATTTTTAATTTTTGATTTAAGATGTTTAAAATTTCTTGAGTTTTTGAATTCTATAGGAACTTGATTATAAAGTTTAGGACCCAAGTAGTCAAAACAACGCTGCCCTATAGCTTTATCTCGTCTAGGTAGGATATATACATTTTTCTTATAACGAGTTTCATGAAGGTGTTCTGGACAAATCAGTTGATTTTTATTTTTATGAAAGTACAACAACATTTTCATACATTTTCATCCATGAAACCACTTAGATTATAAATATCTTGACTGACCCGCTTGGGCTCGCCCTTGCTTTATGAGCCTTTACAAAAGCGTCGCGAATGTTCCTCCACTTCTTTTGCATATTGAGACCTGCAATAAAGAAAAAATTTATTTAGGATTGGAGTTAGCACAGTCGCCGAAATACTACGAGAAGTATGTGCCGCGATATGGTTTTGCTTAAAAGAAATATGCCTACCAGAACCAACGGAAGAAAAGTGGCTTCAAATTGCAAATGATTTCTCCAACCGAGCACATTTTCCGCACTGCATCGGAGCTTGTGACGGGAAACACATTAGAACTATAGCACCTAACAATAGTGGATCAATGTGCTTTAATTATAAGAGCTTTCATTCTCTGGTTTTGATGGCGATTTGCGACAGCAACTAAAAATTTGTTTTAATTGATATTGGAGGCTATGGTAGATTCGGCGACTCAGCAATATTTCAAAATTCGGGTTTTTATAAAAAAATGCAGGAGAATCGGTTGAACATCCCCAAACCTGCACCTATTTCAGAATCCAATAGCATATTTTGTTTTCCCTACGTCTTTGTAGGAGATGAGGCATTTGCCTTAAGTACAATTATGATGCGCCCATATCCAAGACGTGATTTAAATGTTACAATAGGCTTTGCCGAGCTAGACGTTATATTAAATGTACTTTTGGGATACTTGCGAATAAATGGCGGATTTTCCATAGACCCATTAATGTTAATACCGATTTAGTTAATGATATTATTAAGTCTGCGTGTATTTTACACAACTTCGTGGGAGACAGAGATGGATATTCTTTTGAAGACTCACTAAATAATCCACTACCTGAAACAATTGCTCGAGATAGTGTGCGCAGAAACAATACAACTGCATTGAGATATCGAGAATTATCTCATGAACGAAGGGAGGGTAAACTGGCAAGATAATTTCATTTAAATATGCTGAGACAATAGAGAACAAGAATCATCATCACTAAAATAATATGTTTGAATAAACTGATTGGTACTTACCAAGTTCTTTTCTTTATACTGTGATAAATCAACTCCATAAATATCAACTAACTCTTCCCAAGCTTTGGAACGTAGGTTTTTGTCTGAATACTCTGCGGGTTTTGTACTCCAGATTGCTGGCCTATTTTGAGCCTCAATTATAAATTTTTCTGTATCGAAATCCATATTTAATTAAAGAAAATGCCCTAGCGTCGGTGAACACGTTCACTGTCAATGGCGGGCAACCGCAAACTAGCACTATCCGCTTAGTGTATATAGCAACTGCCCGGCTGGCCGTCAGTCGGGCCGCAGCGCTCAGAACCACCGGAGTGGTTAGCTGGCAGCCGCATCGCAGTGTGAATAAAAACTCCTTTCTCGTACAAATTTTCTATTGCGGTCAGCCGCACGGTTGGCCACATTCCGGCTAGCCGCATAATGCTAAGTAGCCTTAGTTTTGTGAAGTGTGCGGTTGTACATATTAACAGCCGCTTCAGCCGCCAATATCCACTTTGATTTAGGTAAGCCAGAGTCAAACAACAACGCTCTAATTTTCTGTTGATTTGTTTTGTTGAACCTCTCGGCTGTACCATTTAACTCTGGAGTATATGGAGGTGCGTAATCTGATTCTATCTTTTCTTTGTGCATAACATCTAAAAATTCACCTCCTGTAAACTCCCTAGCATTATCAGTTCTGATGTAGCACACTTTTTTATTTTTACCCAATAAATTTCTAGCTGTAGTTATAAAGCTTTCTAAACAATTAGCTGCTCATTTTTATTTTTAATTGAATATATTTTTGCATACCTAGAAAAGTCGTATAAAACATAATAATGTATTTGCAGGCACCTGGGAACGAATTTATCTTGAATTGCCCCATAGTGTCTACATGGATTGTGTGTAATGGTCTATCTGCCCTCAGTCTAGATTCTTTAAAGGGTAATTGATAAAATAGACCATATTTAATACTATATTTGTGTTTATTACTTTATATATTACTTAACGACTATTTTATTACACATGTTTTTCATAATCATCTTTCTAACCTACATTTGTCAAACTCAAACTTCTCTTTTATAACTAGATATTTTACATATATTTGCGAACACAACCTAGCCTTAACTATGACGTACAACAAAATCATCATTCCAACATACCTCCTTTTGTTACTTAAGAAATATACAAACGGATTAGTTTCGTAAACCCAATAAACTTCTGAATTTTTTAAATTTAATTTTACCAAGAGATTTTGTTAAGATATCTTCTATTTGGTCTTCTGTGGATACTTTTTCAACACTAATTATACCTTGTTTTACATAGTCATTTACAAAGTGATAACTTACATCTATGTGTTTGGAGTTCTTTGAGAATTTGCCATTTTTCGCCAAGGCTATAGCTCCACTATTATATTCATAGATTTTTATGGCTCTGGTTATTTTTAAATTAAGGTCATCTAATATACCTTTAATTGGTAACAGTTCTTCTACACAATTAGCCAATGCATAAAATTCGGCGTGAGTTGAAGCTCTAGAGACAATCTTTTGTTTTTGTGACTTCCACAATATTACATTACTAAATACACGTATAACAATTCCGGTAGTTGATTTTCTATCTAAAGTGTCTGAAGCAAAGTCTGCATCAACATATGCATCTAACATATT
Source organism: Galerucella calmariensis (assembly GCA_910591675.1). Classification (NCBI taxonomy): domain Eukaryota; kingdom Metazoa; phylum Arthropoda; class Insecta; order Coleoptera; family Chrysomelidae; genus Galerucella; species Galerucella calmariensis. The sequence goes on from CAJUYG010002907.1 coordinate 8,042, forward strand.
AACGTAATTTGTATCATATATCAACTTGAAAGAGCGAGTACAGTATAAATATTTAAGTACCCTCAAAGCATATTTAGGGCCGGTTTTACAATAGAGATTTATACTAGGTATAGTTATTCTGGGTATAAAGTTATATCAGAATTTATACCTAGAATAAAACTAGTTGGTTTTACGATGCTTTTTTACACCGGTATAGCAATTATTGGAGTAGGAATTGCTATACCGATGTAAAAAAGCATCGTAAAACCAACTAGTTTTATTCTAGGTATAAATTCTGATATAACTTTATACCCAGAATAACTATACCTGGTATAAATCTCTATTGTAAAACCGGCCCTTAAAATGAGTAGTACAATGATTATTTTGATAGCGACTCAAGTAGTTTACAGCATATGAAATGTCAGGTCTGGATCCGTTAGCTATGTATAATAATGACCCTATTAAATTTCTATATTTTAAGTCAGGTTCTACCAGTTCTGCACTCTCTAATTTTAAATTCGTTTCCATGGGAGTATCAAAATTTTTAGAATTTTTAATTGCAAGCTACAGATAACATAACTTTTAGAGTAAGTAATCTTGCGACAGGAGAATATATTTCTTCATTATCCATATAAGCTTGTTGAAAACCTTTAGCGACAACTCGTGCCTTGTATTTGCCATCAGACTTGATCCTATAAATCCACTTAACTTCAATAATGTTTTTGTTCTCTGGTATGTTTGTAACTATCCATGTTTCATTTTCTTCTAAACTTTCAATTTCTTCACACATTGCATCTCTCCATTTTTTGCTATCCTTAGAGTTGATTGCATCTTCGTAATTCTCGGGAACTTCAACACTTGAATAAGTTACATAAACAACATAATCTTCAAACTTCCTAGGTACTTTGACTTCTCTTTTAGGTCTTTCATATTTAGATACCTCCTCAACTTTTTCTTCATCTTCTTTATTGTTTGACTCTTCTTCCTTTCCGTCTGATATTCCATCTTCATCTTCTTCTAACTTAATATACTTACTATTCTTTTCTATAAATTGTACATTTCTACTAATTACTACCTTATTATTTACTAAAATTCTATAACCTAAATCAGTATACCCAACTAAAATACCTTTTACCGCTTTCGGATTTAACTTGGATGATCTAACCTCTTCGGGAACTCTAACGTAGGCAATACTTCCATATAAATGCAAATTTGACAAATTAGGTTTTTTGTTAAAAAATAGTTCAAAAGGTGTTTTTCTTATTTTTGTATTTGTAAGTAGCCTATTACCAATATATGCCGCTGTATAAATGCATTCTGACCAATAACGCTTTTCTAATTTAGCTTTTGAAAGTAGACATCGAGCACGTTCCATGATTGTCCTGTTATAGCGTTCAGCAACACCATTTAATTCATGAGTATATGGAGGACATGGCCTCAAATATATACCTTCTTCTTTTGCCAGTTTATAGAAATCCTTATTTATATATTCCGTACCATTATCACATTGAATTTGTTTAATTCTTTTATTAGTTTGATTTTGCACTAATTTTATGTACTTAACAAAACAGTCATACCGATGTAAAAAAGCATCGTAAAACCAACTAGTTTTATTCTAGGTATAAATTCTGATATAACTTTATACCCAGAATAACTATACCTGGTATAAATCTCTATTGTAAAACCGGCCCTAAGTAAATTTTGTTTCATATTAGGAACAAAGTATAGATTGTTAATTTCTATTGGTACATTTTTATCGTTTACTATAAAACTAGCCTTAACAGTTCCTATTTTATCTGACTTTAATGAAAAACCGTCTCCTACCTTTATGTCGAAGGGATGTTCTAAAATTTCAAATTTGTGAAAATACTTTTCATTGTTTATAATATGGTGGGAACACCCACTATCTAGTAGCCACTCAATTCCCATATCTGCTCCATTACTCTGCTCTCGACCCATTTCTACACTAGTAGTATAGCTGTACGGATTCTGGGACAGTTGGTAACCTGTCCATCAGGGTCTCAGCTATAGCCGAAGAACAAGTCCGAAGAAGTGTGAAGAATGACCAGAGGGGTGTAGAAGAAGACGTTCTTGCCCGAAGAAGTATCGACAATGACCAGAGGGTGTACAAGAAGACGTTGAAAGAAGAAGAGATCAAGAGATAAACGATAAGTTTTACAATTATACAGGGGAATATTGAAAGTGTGTGTTAAGTTTTACAAATATACAAGGAGTATCGAAAGTATCATCCGAAGAAGAAGTCAACAATGACCAGAAGGTCGAACCAGAAAACCGTTTAACTCATCCATAGAAATTTACAATTTAAATTTTTTTTTTTATTTGGCATCTGTGCGTATTGAACCCGGGACTTCTATTTCCAAGTCCGGCATACATACCACTGTGCTACCAAGGCAACTTATATGACAAGTCTAAGATATGCAATGCAAGAAGCGAAAACGTGTTTGTTGTGTTGTCTACCCGTGAGACGAGCCGCGCCTAGCCTCAAAAAATATTTAAAGAAAAATCATTCTATTCATTATTTTTTTATTCATATTTTAAATAAAACATTTTTCGTACTTCCGGGCCTAAAGTGACAACTTCACTCCCTTGTGACAGGTACTAAAGTGTCACATTTAATCCCTCCGGGATTAAATATTGACGAAACTCCCGGAACGATTAAATCACAAACAAACGAATTTAAGGGATATTTTATTGAAAAATATAATTAATTAGAATGGTAATTAACGTTAATATTCAAATTAATATTGTGACAGTTCGTCATATTGACCAGTCTTTCCTGGGTTAATGCAGCAGGTAACTGACGAGTAACAGATAGGTCCTTTTCATATTGAACTGGTGTTTGTTTCGAAGATCCTGCGGAAACAGGAAGCGAGAATGAGGACTGTGGCATAACTATAGTGGACGAATCGGCGACTTGACCAAATATTTTATCTGAAATTTTTTGTTTATTTTTAATAGACGATTCAATATATCCCTCGGCCACGTTGGAGGATTTCCATCCTCCATGTCTCTTCAGCACGTCTATTGTTGCTCCCGAATCAGCTAACAAAGACGCAGATGTGCGTCTAAAACAATGTCCCGTATAAGACGTCGCATTTTCTAATTTCAAGAAAGCTGCTATTTGCCGTGGAAATGTACCAAACATGTTTTTTCCTACTACTCGCGTAGTACATTCTTTGTTGATGTATTGAACAAAAAATTTTGAATGAGTTGTCCCTGTCTTTCGCAATGCCACATATTTCCGAAATATCGCCACAAAACTGATGGCACTGTTTTCTGAATTTTTGATCACAAAATTTCGGTCAATTTTACTTTTGGTGTTTCTAATCGCAATTAGGAAGGAATCGCCCAAATCTCTCACATCGTCGATTTCTAAATCAACCAACTCTTTTCCACGACAAGCTCCCGCAACGCCCAAAATAAGTGCAACCTACAAAAAAATTGATTTCTTAAAATTTCTGAATATAAACAAATTTCCAAATTTACCTTAAGCATTAAATATTTATCATCCGGAGCCTCCCGTAAGAACTGATCTACCTGCTCAGACGTGAGAATTCTTGACTTCTTTGGCTTAAATCCCTCATTTCTTCTCTTCAAAAAAGCTAATAATTTTGGAAATTTACTTATATCAATATCTTCTCTAATGTTAATAACCGATTTCAGCATTGAGTAATGTGCCCAGAGAGTTGAGGCACAAACCGCTTTTGATTTATCATCGAAGTAGACTAACAGCGCATTTTCAGTAGGTTGTCTCACATTTTTTAAGCGGCACCACTTTTTAAAAGCATCGTACTGCTGCTCGTATAGTTTTCTAGATTTCGGTGGTAACAATTCTTCACCTACTTCGGCTGCTCTTTTATCAATATCAGATACACCTTCTTCACTCATGATACCAATAATTATCAATAACAATGTTTCTTTACAATGACACTAGTAATGACAATGTTTCTAAATTATAACTGTCACAACGCAATGTTACTATGGTAACTTATTTTAAAGACAGTTTATTAAATGAGTTGAAGAGAGAAAAAACTGATTGAAATTATTGAAATAATTAATAAAATCATACCGGAAGTACGAAAAGTATCGTATATACCTTGCGACTGAAGTACATTTAATCCTTCAGGTAAATTATGGCCCTCCCTGCGGTCGGGCCATAAACTTTACCTTCAGGATTAAATGTACTACTTCAGTCCCGCGGTATATAATATACTATTATTCATTATTTTTAATATACAATTATTCAATACAAATAAATTCATCAATTATTCCAAAATAAAATTGTTTTTTCAACAGTCTACATACATACACTTCATTTTATTATATGCTCTTCTCGCAATTCTTCAATAATTGAATTAATTTCATTGACATGACCAGTATGTCCAGCTGCTTTTGATGCCATCAATAGTCGTAATCTGTCTACTAATTCATTGATGTCGTTCCAATGAATATAATCTATGTTATTACTATAAACTTCATAAGACCTTTTCCTTCAGTAATGGGTGCAATAATTTTTTTATATTTTTCCAGTCTACTACCATCGATTTGTTTATCAGGTTTATAATGTCTCCTATGGGCATTTGTTTTCACAACAATTTTTTTGTAATTATTTTCATCTTCTTCTGGCATGAATTGCGACATAGTATTTTGATTTGCATCAGAAGATGTTGGAGTTTGATTGTTCTTTTGAGAACTATCTAATTTGTTTTCAATATTTTTTAAATATTTGGTAATAGGATTGAACATATCTTCCTGAACGACTTCACCTTGTTTTAATTGTTTCAGTTTATTTTTTATTATGTTACGCTTTATTATAAGACGCTTTTTTAAATCTTTATTAACCATTATTTGCAAGAAAACGTAGAATATTGAACAGGTCTAGAACAGGTATTGAACGGGTCTAGAACAGCTATTGAACAGGTCTAGAACAGGTATTTAACAGGTATGAAACAGGTCTAGAACAGGTCTAAACAGGTTAACAGCTGAAACTGACTCTAATGAAAAACAAAATTTTTTTTTATGCATTTTATTTAAGCAAAAAAACAAAAATCTTTTACACAAGTAAATATAATTTCAAGGATCTGGAACGTAATCTACCAATTCCGTATTCGCGGTGTTGTTGGTTGTATGGAATATAAGTTGCATTCAATTGATGTTGTGGTTTGATGGTTCCATTTTTATAAAGGTATTCAATTCCATTGATGTCATCATAACTAGGTTCATAGCCCAATTTATCCATGTAATCTTTATTCATTACTGAATTATAATTATTATTGTCGAGTAATCCAAGAAAATGTCCTATTTGATGAACAATAACCAACTTTAGATTATAATCATCCGGGGTGTGATTTTTTATATTCATATCCCATACAATATTTTTCATTATGTGTATTTCACCACATTGTATGTGATTTGAAATTCTTGATCTCGGTACTATTGTATGCGCAACTTCATTGATATCATTTTGAATATCAAAAAAGAGTTTACATTGATAATCAGGTAAACACAAACCACTCAAACGATGTGCATGTGTGTCAAAAACAAAGGTAAGCAGTGGTGTCTTCGTAAAACAATCAATTTCACAAAACTCGATACCAGTACTATTGCTCCAAGTATCAATAGCGGCATGAATTACTTCCATTTTTGGTGGACTAGCATTCATTGCACACCAAGTTATCGCTGCTACAATCAATAGCAAAAATTGTTGCGAGTTCCTTGAATTTCAACATATTAAGACACGGATCACCAACATACTTGTTATAATATGATTCTTGAAATTGTGCATACATTTCATATAATACAGCGTAGTAGTTTTTATCAAAATTCAAATTCAAATTATCGTAGGGATACATTTCTGAATTTAGGTATAGTTTCATGTTGGTAACATTACAATGATCAAATCGGCTCAAATTCTTCACAATATCATTCTTTTTGTTAGATTGAAATCCAACTAAAACGTAACGGGGCTTTTCCAACAGACTTGTCGTTTTAATATTCCAATTATATCTCATTGTTTGTGGTATCAAAGGTAATTCATGACACTCCCAACTGCGAAGCGCCAGTTCCAAGTTTTTTCCATTTTAAATAAACTTGAATAATCGTAATTTCTCACTATCTGATACTTGAATGTGTGGTATTTTCCAAACAATTTTCGTCAAATTAACTTCAACTTTTTCTCCTGCCTTTGTAGAAACCACTGCATTAACATCACTTGACGCTCTAATTAGAACAAGCTCTTGACGTATATTGATAATTATTTTTGTGAAATCTTCGAAAAATCCCAATAAAAGTTTCAAGGGTTAACAAACATTGAAATTCCCATCACTATCAATGATTTGTGGTGTTGTTGTAGGACTCCAACCTACACTATTGTATCTATTACAATCTCTATCTGATAATGAGACGTAACCCTTCATAGTACTTGTTATACCTGGATTGCGAACTCTGTCAATAACACATCCTCCAATTTCATATCGAATTTCATCAAACAAATAGGATATTCCATTATTGATAAAATTTAAGGTTGTACTTTCTTTTCCATCTCCGTCAGTTAAACGACCTTCAATGTATAAAAAACTTTCTGATGGTAAAGTGTAAAGATCTCGAGTTTGAATGGGTATACGTATTTCATCGGAAGTGTTTAATGTTGTATTTGCATATGGAATGTGACTATGCATTTCACGATTTATAACTGAATTGTCTTCCAGGACCTGATCTCCAATATTTAAAATATTAAAACTCATCTTCAGTATGTTTGCTACCACAATTGAAATTTAGTAGAAAATTCACTCCTGTTCTAAAAACAACTTTTATATTACACCAATATCTTCTTATTCTAGAGACACCGCGTCGTCGTCGTCCTTTCGTTATGATTACAGTAATTTAAATCCCAAAGATATTAGAAATAACTTGTTTTCCGGTGTCAACCCTTTCAAATTTTTCTTTGCACTAAGAGTTGTGTTTGAATTTTCTGTATTTATACTAATTCGAGGAGTACTATTGTAGATGAAAACCATAACTAATATTTTCTCAAGTGTAATCTTACCGTGACCACTTCTTTGTTGAAATTAACTGGATTTCCATCTTGATCAACTATTTTAAGGTGAATTTCATCGATATATCTACTGATTACTGGTAGATAGATAACATTTTTTGGGATTTCAACAATTTTATAGCCTGGTGGTACATTTGGATAGAACATGTGTATAATGTGTACCTGACTGTTGTTACTGTATGAATTCGTCACCAAGTTACATTCAATACAAATTGAATTCACCTTTGTAATGTTTACAGGATAGTCTCCTATGTGTCTCTTGTATGCTTTCAATTTTTGTTTTTTGAAACCCAATAACTGACCTATGGTATTAGGCATCTCAAAATTTATTGCTCTATTGCTCTTCACCTCACACTTGAGTGTATTATTATTTACTTCCATTATTAACACAGTCGGTTCATCGGACTTTTTAACGCTCCTTTTTTGTATGGTTTTTTCTTCCATAAATTTACTACGATCACTAGTTGTTGTGCCTTTAGTTATAACATTTTGCTGTACACTTTCTTGCATATGTTTATCACCGTTCATCTCGAGTTCACCAATTCTTGAATTGATATATCGGTTAATATCGTTAACTTCGTATGAACCACTAGGTATTTCGATATTGTAACCATTTATGTGAAAATTATTATTGGTTTCGTCTACATTGGGAATTGTATTGTATGTCATGAAATCAATCAAACCTATAACATACTGCTCATTCTCATCCAATATAAGTGGAGGATAAATTTTAGTTGATAATAAGGAATTCCTACCAGATAATACAAATGTATACGACATTATCACTACGGAAAGGTTATAAATCGAATGAAAGAATACATCTTTGAACAATTTCATTTATTTAAAAAATTCAAACACAAGTGTCCACAATTATAACTATTATTATTTTGATAATTTTCATGATTGTATAATATTTGACATAATCCACTTGAATGAAAGTATGACAAAGCTTCCAATGGAGGTCTCAAATTACCATAACTATCAAAGTAAACTAGTTGTGATCCAATTTTCTTATAAGCTGTCCAGTGCGTTCCCGAACTATTCTTATCATCCAAATTAATGATTCCACTTTCATTGATTCTTATTTTTTTGGGTAGCGCATCTCTCATGAAAACTCCACGAAAATATGGAATTTTCAAATGTTTTGCATACTTGACTAATTCTATATTTGTTAGTGCACGTTGTGGTAATTTGAGGTTATTCATAAAAAAAGACCCAAACCATTTTTGTAAGGTTTCAAATATAATCCTTTACCCATTGCTATAGATTCCATTTGTTTGTTGTGTCGCTGTTTTTCAAACAATTGATCTTTTGCTGATTTTGCATCATTGACAGCTTTTGCAATAGCTGCTGCTCCCCCACCCAGTCTACCAAGAGTACTTAAAGCAGCAAAAATTGGTATCAAAGGTAATATACCTCCGGTTTTTGGAACTGGTATGATACGAGGTTTGGAAACTGTCTTACTCTTTTTACTAGACTTTGCCACTTTTACTGCCATACTGATTGCTTCCCCCATTGTTTTTGGTTTGTTTTGTAGGAGATATTTTTTTATTTTTTGAATTATCTTTTGTAGACTCATAGGGTTTTTCTTATTGACTTTTCCTTTTATTCTCCTCTTACTCTTTTTCTGTTTGCGTTTCGTCGATGCCATTGTGTTGATCTCTAACAACAAACTAATATTGAAGACACTATTGTGCTGATATTTAACAACTGGAAAATATTAATTTGAACACACGCTATTGGTTTTTATACTAAAATATTTTTTGTTTCTTAACATCATCATCGTCATCATCATCATCATCACTGAATTTACGTTTTTTACGCAGTTCATTCGAAGTATTCACCAAAAGTTGTTCTTCACGTTTTCTTTTTGTATTTGACACACCATCGTCATTATCATCATCAAAATTAAGTTTTCTTTTGGCTCGTTTTTTCGGTTTAGCTCCCAAGTTTGAAAGTTGTTCTCCAATATTACGTTTCCTTTTTGTATTTGACACACCATCATCATCATCATCAAAATTAAGTTTTCTTTTGGTTTGTTTTTTTGATTCTAAGTCATTCGTGGAAGTTTTGTTCATTGGATAATCGTCTGCAATGTCAACATCCATGTTTTTAATTTTTTTATAGTTTTTTAGAGTTTTGGACTTTTTTTGATGTTTTGTTCTGCGATTCTTGGTTGGAATGGCTCCTTTAAGTATCATTGTGTATTTATTTATACCATCTGTAACTTTTTCTAAAGACTTACTGATTTTGTTTATTTCTTTGACACAGTTGTTTATTGTCAACTTATAATTATTAAATTTCAAACCCATACCCAATTTTACTTTTGCCTTCATAGCACCAGCGACACCAAGAGCAGCCAGCTTCTCGGAAAATGCACTGTTTTTTGATCGAAATTGATTTAGCGCTTTTTCTGCTAAAATCTTGTCTGCTGCGTGTCGTTGTTGTAGGTTGCTATTTTGTGAATAAGCAATATCATGTTCCCGACATGCTTCATCTAATCCATTGATTCCTCTATCCCCTCTTGATAATCGTTTATTTAACTTTGTTCCCGGACCACAAAATCTATAACCAGGTATATGCATTTCAAATGGTAATCTATTAATTGCACTATTCAACATAATGACCACCCAAAGTTCAACTACAAAATGAACAACAAACTTAAAAGTAATAAACATTTATTATCATTGTAAGAGATACATTTTTTCTTAATAGAATTCATTTCGGATCTCTTCAGTTTTGCGCTGCAGCTTGGACAGGTTATCCAAATTGTATCTGGAGTACAACCAACTAAATGTCTGATAGTTGTAGAAAAACATAGAGCACAGATAACTTTAACTTCACCCATATTTCAAATCACAGGTATTGACATAATAAACTAATCACATAATTTCCTAATATATGTGACTCTTCCTGCTCCTTACACCAAATGAGCACTTTTCCCATTAACTATTAATTTTTTCTTGCAAAATTCCTAATTGAAATATTTTTATCGCCCCCATCATATCTGTAAAATTCTTTTAGCGCACAATTCAAACACTCTTCATTTGGTTTTCCATTATCCCCACCACATTTTATACACTTGTATTGAACACGTACTGGCATCGCTATAAAGTTTAGTAGCACACTAAGGTTTAATAAATAAAACAAAAAAAAATATGAAATATCTCTTATATACTGAATTAAAAAAAAAATCAAAATCTTTCTTTTTGGCCACAAACGGGAAAACCAAACTCATCCTCATCATCACAATTATCATCAATAGTGATAGCTTCCCCTTCTCCTTCTTTTCTCTTCTTCTTCTTCCGACTCTCATCCACTTCCTCTTCCTCCACCACCTCATCTATGGTTGGTACGTCCAAGTAAAATTTTCTCTTTCTCGAACCAGGTGCCTCCAATCTATTACGATCCAGCTCTTCCTGATCTTCGTCTAATAGATTATATTTATATCGTTTTATGATATTTTCCAGAACTCGAAATTCTTCTTGACTGTCGATTTTAGATCGTAAATATCTTAGAGGCAGGTTACTAAATTTCCTTTTCAGAGTTGCTGCCTTCGGTGAATAGGACAAGGATATGAAGACCTTGTCGCCTTTCACCTCCATTTTCTTAACTCCATATCTGAACAAGAAAATAGGAATTAAAAAAAATCATTACCAAAAATTAAGAAAAAAAAAACTTACTGAAATAATTGTTTCATAACTATCAAGACGTGCTTGATAGGAAGTTGGATGGGATCCTCAGTGAAGATTACGAGAGTCGTTGGAGTGCTGGCCATTTTCACTTGTTTTACACACAAAACAAAAAAACTGAATGTCTTGAATTCGAAAATTTCTCCTTATTATGGTTGAAATCTTGGTGAAAAAAAATTGAACACTTGCATATATGAGTGTTTGTTGTAGTTGATGACAATGCTTTGACCTATTGACCCCACGTGGTGTTTTGATTAAAATGTTGCACTGATGTAAATAAAATGAGTGTTTGTTGTAGTTGCTGACAATGCTTTGACCTATTGACCCCACATGGTGTTTTGATTAAAATGTTGCACTGATGTAAATATGATTGGAAAAAAAAATCACAACACGTGGTGTTTTGATAGGATGTTGAATTTATCAAAAGAACACAAAAATGCATTGACCTATTGATTAAAATGTTGCCAATCTAATTAATAGGAACTTATCTAAGAAAAAGTGATGCATATTGATTTCAATGGGATTGACGTAGTGGAAAATGTACATAAAAGCACACTACTCTCTCTTCCAAATCATTTGTCTGTAGTTAAAATCACAGCAACATAAAATGTCAACTAGTGCCAGTTCTTCTTCAACTTCTACTCCTTCACAAAAAGTGCTTGACGATATTTCCAGTGAAGCCATCAGTAAAATGGAATTGGTGAGTAGATTAGTTAAATCAAAAAATGATTTACGCAGAAATATTTCAATATTGAAGAAAACCATTTTTTTGTTGAAAAAAGGACTAAAGCGTGAGTTAGACAGTGTAAAAAATGTTTCCAAAGTTGAATCAAATTTGGCATACTTCAAACGTATCTTGAGAAATTGAAAATCAAATTAAATGGAAAAACCAAAAGACAATTGGTCTGGCAAGATGTAGATTCCTGTTTTAATGGACGTATCAAATCTGGAATTATAACTAATGTTAATATTAAAGATCCAGTGTTGTTTCTTAAAAAGGCATTCAGAAGTTTCTCCATTCAAATAAATAAGCAATTGAAAACATCTATGTTGAAAGTAAATGTAATTTTTTCTTGTATATTTATTGAACCTCAAAATGCTGAAACTTCTATCAAACATTTTAATACAAAGAACCAAATTATTGACTATAATACAAATTTGAAAGACTGGTACAAATCCTATGTTAGCGATAGAATGTTTGTAAATCTTGAAGAGTTTGAACAAAAAGATAGCGGGTGGGCTCTATTGGAGATATTACATTTGAAAATTAATATAAACGAATACAGACCGATAACTGTTGGTGTTTCAACTTATGTTGAAGTACCAACATTTATTAAAAAAAACAAAAAGTATTATCAATATAAAAAACAATGATCCCTATTGCTTTTTGTGGTCGATTGTATGTGCTTTATATCCAGCTGATGGAAATAAAAATGTTTCTTGAGTTTCATCCTACCCTCCTTTTAGTAGAGTATTGAAATATGATAATATTAAATTTCCCATAACAATTAAAGATATTCCATTATTTGAAAAATTGAATAAAATTTCCATAAATATTTTCACATTAGTCAATAAAGAAGTGTTACCTTTGTTACTAAGCAAAGAAGATTATAGTCCACGAATTAATTTATTAATGTTATCATGTGATGTTGTTGATGATAATAATAGTAGTACTATTTTCCATCATTTTGTTTGTATAAAAAATTTGTCACGTTTAATAGGTAAGCAAGTGAGTAAAACACATTCTAAAACTTGGTTTTGCGACAGATGTTTAAATCATTTTCATAGAGAATCGAGTTTATTGAATCACTTGGAGGATTGTAAAAATATGAATAATACGAAGGTAGTTTTTCCTAATAAAAACAATTCTATTATGAAATTTAAAAATTTTAAACATAAATAAGTAGTTCCATTCGTTATATATGCTGACCTTGAAAGTATTTTAAAAAACTTTGACGACACACCAACAACAACACATACCAACACTGGAAAATATCAAAAACATGAAGCATTTAGTATCGCCTATTATTTGAAATCTTCATAATATGATGAAACTTTGTCAGAATTCAAAATGTATACTGGTAGAGATTGTCAGAATTGGTTTGCATATCAATTAAAAGATTTAGGTAAAAGAATACATCACATCATTCACAATCCCAAGTCTATGTTACCTTTGACTATTGAAGAAAAAAATAATTTTTCATCCTGTAACATTTGTCATATTTGCGAGATTGAAATATCCGATTTGGAACTGAAAGTAATGGATCACGATCATTTTACAGGTAAATATCGTGGTCCGGCACATAATTCATGCAATCTTAATTACAAAAAGATTCATGTTATTCCTGTCCTGTTTCACAAACTGTCTGGCTACGATTCACACTTTCTAATTCGTTCTTTGAGTAAAAAAATTTAAGGCAACATGAATTTGTTGCCCATAAATAAAGAAAGGTATATTTCATTCACAAAATATATCAATGGAACTGACATTAGTTTTAGATTTCTGGATTCATTCAGGCTTATGGACAGTAGTCTTGGTAATTTAGCTTCATATTTGAACAATGACCAAAAAGTGATTACAAAATTATATTTTCCCAATGCCCAAGAGTTTGATTTAGTTTGTAGAAAAGGTGTTTTCCCGTATGAATACCTAAACTGTTGGGAAAAGTTGAAAGACACCTAGTTACCTAACAAAAACGAATTTTATAGTAAAATTAACAATGAAGGAATTTCAGATGTCGATTACACGCATGCTTGTAATGTGTGGAAATCATTCAATATTCATAATTTGCAAGAGTATGCCGAACTTTATTTATTACTAGCGGATATTTTTGAAAATTTCAGGTCTATGTGTTTAAAAACCTATAAATTGGATGCTCTTCATTATTACACAGCACCTGGTTTAGCTTTTGATGCCATGTTGAAGATGACACAAATAGAATTGGAATTGATAACAGACAATGAAATTGCCATGTTTATTCAGAAAGGTATTCGAGGTGGAATTTCACAGTGCTCCAACAGATATGGGGAAGCTAATAACAAATATATGCCTAATTATAATTCTAATGAATCTAGCTCTTTTTTAATGTATTTGGATATAAATAACCTTTATGGTACTGCAATGACGACATATTTACCGTACGGAGGTTTTGAATAGATTCCTTGTAACTCTCTTTACAATGAAAACATTTTGAACATACCTGACGATAGTGAATATGGGGTTATTCTTGAGGTGGATTTGCATTATCCTGAGTCATTATTCAATTCACACAAAGACCTATCACTATGTCCTGAACATTTAATTCCACCAACTTCGAACACCGAGATGAAAAAATTATTAACAACTTTATATAGTAAACACAAGTACCTTATTCATTACAGAAATTTGAAACAAGCTCTTAAATTGGGAATTAAGATTGAAAAGATTCATCGTTGTTTGAAATTCAAACAAGCTTGTTGGATAAAACCCTATATTGAGTTGAATACCGAGTTGAGAAAAAACAGTAAAAATGAATTCGAAAAAATTTTTTATAAGTTGATGAATAACTCTCCGTATGGTAAGACAATTGAAAACGTTAGAAAATATAGAGATATTAAGATGGTGAATAAGTGGTCAGGTAGGTATGGTGCACGCTATTACATTATCCAACCCAATTTTCACAGCTGCACCATACTTGAAAAAGATGTGGTTATTATTGAAATGAAACGGCTCAAAGTTGAATTCAATAAACCAATTTTCATTGGTATGGCTATACTTGATATTTCCAAGACATTTTTGTATGATTTCCACTATAATTATATAAGAAATAAATTTAGTGACAAGGCAAAGTTACTGTATTGTGATACAGATAGTCTAATCTATCATTTCTTTGTTGATGACATATATCAACATATAAAGGATGACATTCACAAATATGATACATCAGACTATTTGGAGAACAATCCTTATGAAATACCACGTCAAAATAAAAAAGTGTTGGGTCTTATGAAAGATGAGAATAACGGTCGTATAATGACTCATTTCATTGGTTTAAGATCCAAAATGTACTCGATAAAGGTATTGAATAATGACCAGAATGATTGTCAGGTGATTAAAAAAGCAAAAGGGATTAAAAAAGCTGCCCTAAAAGAAATAACATTTGATGATTATCACAAATGCTTATTTGATAAAACACAAGTGGAAGTTCAACAGAGTTTTATAACATCTAAACAACACAATGTTTACTCTGTTTTACAAAGAAAAATTGCGCTTAGTCCTTTCGACGACAAACGAATGGTAAATTATATCAGTACAGATACTCTTCCTTGGGGACTCAATGATACTCCAATTTTGATTTAACTATTCTCTCCCTCTCTCTCTCTCAAGTAAACAAGCTTGAACAAAATGTGAGTAATTTTTTATTTTTTTTTTATATTTTCTATAAAATCAAATTTTACAATTTTCAGAATAAGAGAAAAATGTTGGATAGAGTGTTCACGTCGACTAAGCGATTTAAAGGGGAAAATAAGTCAACAACTAAACGAGTACAATTGATTCGTGTCGAAGAAACCCAATCATGCTTCGACTGTAAAAAAATGTTTTGTTTTTGCAAGAAATCCATAGAAAACCACTACTATTGGATAGGAGAAGGAGGAGAAGAAAAAGAAGAAGAAATAAACCTTCGCTGCGATGAATCCATGCCACCAAAATCGTAATGCACATGTGCAAAAATAATTACAAAATTCAATTTCTAAGTGTGTTTTTTTATTGTAATGTCAGTAATTAAACGTGAAATAATCAATGAAATTAATAGGTCTGCTAGAATTAATTTCAAGACACGAAAAATTTCGATTAGATCGTTAAATGATCTATTTCAAGCTGACCTCGCTGATATGCAAAAATACTCAAATTTCAACAAAGGATATAAATATATTCTTGTGATTATCAATTGTTTTTCCAAGTATGTATGGGCGTTGCCATTGAAAGATAAAAATGGATCAACATTAACTGAAGCTATGAAGGAAATATTTGAGAAACAACATCCTAAAAATTTACAAACTGATATGGGTACAGAGTTTTTCAATAAACAAATGAAGAGTCTAACTGAAATATACAATATAAATCATTATAGTGTATTTAGTGAGAAAAAAGCTGCAATTGCAGAAAGAGTTATTCGTACATTAAAAGAAAAATTGTGGATAGAGTTTGGTGTAAATGGAAACTACAAATGGATTTCTATTTTATCAAAGATTGTAAATAAATATAATAATACAAAACATAGAACAACGGGTATGAAACCTATTGAAGTTTGTAAGAAACAGGAGAAACTTCTTTTAAGCTCAGTGTATAATTTAAGTCGAACACCACCTAATTTTAAACAACGTCAGAGGAAAAGTCAGAGGAATTTTTGATAAAAAATATGAGTCCAATTGGTCATCGGAAATTTTTATGATTAGACAAGTGAAACACACTAATCCAGTTACTTATTTATTGAAGGATTACCAAGGAAAAGATATTATTGGAGGTTTTTACAATGAGCAATTGCAAAAAGTCAAATATCCAGACACTTACCTAGTGGAAAAAGTATTGAAGAGAAAAGGAAATCAAGTTTTTGTGAAATGGTTAGGTTTTGATGCTTCACATAATGGGTCATATGAATAAAAATGAGCATTTAGTTTATACTTAAAAATTTGGAGTAAATACTCTACGTGGTATGAATAAAAACTAGAAGCAGATACTCCACTTGAGTAGGTACTCTTATGTACACTTTGTTGTGAGAATATTCTCATTTTTCATATGAAAGAAATTGTGTTTATGCTCTTTAGGATGAGAATCTACTCCATAATTTTGGAGTCTAATAGTAACCAGACTTCAGTTTGATTGCGGCAGAGCTATGGCCGAGTTCATGCTTAATTTGCGTTTAAAAAAATATTATAAACCTAGAAGAAGTACGTGTGATCGTGATTTTAAATCATTATATCGATTTAGTAAAGAAAATGTCGAGTGGCTATCTACCAACTTTTTGGGTGTAGAATCAGAAGAAACAAGAGGTGGTGCTATATGTAACGGGGTTTCAGACAGGAGTAGGAGAAGATATTGGTATTCACCAAACTTCTGTCTGTAAAGTTGTGACGCAAGTTGCTGACCAGATGCTAGAAAAATGCAAACAGTGGATAAAATTCCCTCGCACTGCGGCGGATGTAATATAGAAGCTTAAGAAAGATGGCAAACAAAGTACAATTTTCCATGTAATTGATTGCACCCATATATGAATAAAAAAACCACCTCTTCATGGTGATGAATATATTAATCGCAAGGGATATCACAGCATCAATGTTCAAGCCACTTGCAATGCAGATGAGTGGTTTACAAGCGTAGACGCATCATAGCCAGGATCTGTCCATGATTCACGTATATGGAACAACTCACAAATTTACGACATTGCAAGGAATGAGTTTAAGAGGTCAAATGCATTATTTTTAGGAGATGAAGGTTATGGCATAGCACCGTGGTTAATGGTACCATTTAGAAATCCTAATACTCCGACAGAACATGCTTATAACAATTTATTTACAAAGGAGCGTATAATAATTGAAAGATGTTTTGGGCAACTAAAACAACGATTTCCGATGCTTCAATATAAAATTCGGGTGTCGATAGAAAAAGTTCCAAAACTTGTTATATGCTGTTTTATGTTACATAATGTAGCAAAATATTTATATGATTGAACAAGTTTAGAAATTAAATAGTGAGTATCTACTTCATGTATTAGGAGAAGAAACTGATCAAATTGAAATATTTTTATTCATATGAAATGGAGTACAAACTCATACTTTATGCTGATGCTCATGAGAACATACTCGGAGTTTATACTCTGGTATTATTCATACCATTGAATAGCTGGATTGATAAAAATAATGTTATCTAGACAATGGAGAGGGAGTGATGATATAAATAGAGTGGATCCGCAGATAAATTCATTCATTCACAATGTT